>JACWBX010004509.1:6584-40613 GCA_014622435.1 Polypedilum pembai
AATATGGAAATTTTATTTCGTAATTTCCCAAATAATGCAATAAGTGACAGCTTTTTAACTAGCCGTCGCCGCAATAACTCGATAGCACAAATCAAACACAAAAACCGCAAGTCTCTAGCTATTGTAGTTTTCGAGTTCTCGCGCCTCACCCGAGACACAGCCAGCCAGCCAGCCAGCCAAAGTGAGTGTATAAGCTGCATTTTCGTTACCAAAAATGCGCTAAAAAATACTAATCAATAAATGAAGTTGAAATGAGAAAACATTGTAGAATTATTTTTCTAATTTAATTAAAATTAAACAGTCAAAACAAAGCTTGAGAACTCTTTTTGCTTACTATAATTATTCTTTGACTCGATTTTATTTCTTTGTCAAAATCTCGTTTTTACAATTATAATATTCACTTTTTATGATTGAATCCTGGGGGGCCAAACAGACCGTTTTGGTACTTAATTTGAATTGACGCGCTTTTTTGGTACTTATTTCAAATTAGGAACTACCGTTAAAAACATGCGAAATTATGCAAACAAATTCGAAATCTTTTGTTTTTCATAAATATTTGTATTGATTTAGGTTTAGATTGACTGAATCAACACTTTTAATACATTTTGAACACTAATCCATTGCTATTTATTTCAATGTATGTCAAATTATGTATACAAAAATGATTGTTTCATAACGGATATGTGAATTTTTTAAAATTTTGACAGTTTTTCGCCAATTTTTCAGGGGAAATCACAAAAATTTCAATTCAAAATTTAAAAAATTTAACCGAAAAAAATTCTGTTTGGCCCCCCAGGGATTGATTCTTTGATTTTATAACTAAACAAGTGATTGTTCGTTAAAACTTCTGCCTAAATATGACTAGTTTACAAAATTTGTGATAAAAAAAATCAAACTGGGATCAAAAATTTTTGAAGAGTTCTCAGATCTTGAGTCAAAACGAAGTTAGGTCAAAACTATATCCTGGGGCTAAAAACTTAGGTTACTAATTTGAACCTAATTCAAACTAAGAACTAAAGAAAAAAACATGCGAAGACAAGCGAACAAATTAGAAATTTTTTAATTCATCTTGAATACAAAACCACTGAAATTTAACTTAAATTATGTTGAAATATAGAAAAAACACTTTATAACAACCTCTCTTCCTCCTGTTTTACCTCCATTATGAATAAAATTTAAAAATTTAAATTTCAAAGGAAAAAAAATAAAATAAAAAGAAAAAGTGCAAAAGTCTGTCTATTAGTAATTTTTCTACACATATTTAGCCTTTTTAAAAGACACATCATCGCTTATTAATATAGATGCTGTCGAAATTATTTATTTTTTCCTCTCATTCTTACTACATGTGTATTTTTATACAAATTTATTTTTAAAGGCGATTGATATCTTCATGTACTGATGGTTATTGCCAATTTCTATTAGTCACATTTTTCTCCTTTGCTGGGAGGTCTTTTTCAACCAATGATCTATTGATTTTAAAAATTTTATTTAATCCTCATGACCAACCATAAAATTAGTTTTCCTCCCTCTCTCTAAACTAACACCGTGATAATTAAAATGTAAATTTCACAATTCAACCCAATTTTAAATTACAAAACCAAAAGGAAACCTTTTTTAATCATCAAATGATGTTTAATGGTAGAAAAGTGAAATTTACATAATCTGCCGTGACATGAGGCAACTTTAGTTGAATTAATTGAATGTGAATGTTTGTGCATGTCAGTGAATTGTTAAATAACGATAATAATGCACAGGTGGTGACAGCAATGAATATAAATTACAAAATATGGTGACGGACAAACAGATGACTGTTTGTCATAAATTATTACGCAATTTTGCGGTTCAAGGCGAGTGAAAAGTCAAAATAAATATGCAAAATTGTACTCGATGAAATTTTTTTCATATTACGATCAAAACAAAGAAAAGCTAAAAATCACTCGTGGCTGTGTGGCAACATCAATTTAAAAATAAAAAAAATCCACACAAAAATCGTCTTTTAAAAATAAATAGACAGAGAAAGAGAGGGAAAATACACAAGCAAATTTTGGCAAAGGCGAAATTATGAAAATTTGTAGGAAGATGATATGCCTGTACTTGCAGACACACAGCTGAAGGAATTTTCTGTTTTCATTTCTCACTTTCTTTTGACTGTTTTGTTTAATTGATTTGAATGAAAATGTGTTGGTGCTATTTAAAAATGTATGTTAAGATGTTAAGGTCACACGGAATTTTTTGTTACTTAATATTTTTGCGCTTATTTGTACATTTTATTGAAATTTTGACAAATAATTTCTGAAATAACTACTAAGTATAAGATTAAATTTATTATTTGATTTAATTCAATGAGAAAAGAATCTTATTCTGCTTCTTAATAGGAGAATTTATTTATGAAAAGTTTTATTTTCTTTCAAAAATCGAAGGGTGGAAACTATCTGGATATCTAAATATTATCTCTAGAAAATCTCTTAAATCTCTATTTATCTCCGATTATTTCCAATAACCTTTTAAATCTCTTAGTTTTCAAACTTTGTCAAAAACTATAAAATTTAACGAAACATTTTAGCAGAATCCGAAACAGTTTTATAATTTAGACTAAACACTAATTGATTAACTTTTAGTTGAAATTTTTATTCGAATAAGTTTAGGTGATTTTTAGTTGAAAATTTTTAGCTAAAGTTACATAGTCAAGTCTTAGTCCGCCGTTTGTATATAAATTTCTTTTGACAGCGAATTTTAGGTCGAATTTTACATAGCAAATTTTTGTCAAAGTCCGCTGTTGGCGGATTTAAACTTGACTGTGTAGCTGCTTTGGTTAAAAAATTTCAACTAAAAATCGATAAATACAACTAAAATTCAACTAAATTTAGTCGATTAAAAAACTTCGATTAAAAATCAACTAAAAGTTAATCGATTAATGTTTTATTTTTTAATAGACTAAAAATTAGTTGAATTTTAGTTAAATGCAAAACGGTTTCAGTCTCTGCTTTTTAGTTTTTCTTTAAAATCTTTGATCAAAAACAAAGAAAAAGAACTCTATCAAAAATCTAGCAAATTAACAAAATTTTTCTGTTTGTTTCATACAAATTTTTTAAATTTCAATGGTTACTCTGTTTTCGCTATCAAGAATGGGACTCAACATTGATCAAAAATATAAAATTGAATAAAAAGTTTTAACAAAAGAAAAATATTTTTGTTTTCCTTTCAAACTTTCAAATTGATTTCAATTATTTACGATTTTAATCAATTTTCAATTAACTTCAACAATTGCAAGCAGAACAATCAAATCTCATCAAAATCCAAGAAGAAATTCGAAAGCTACGAGTAAATACAATAGTTTCAGTTTCATAATACAAACTAAATGAAAGAAACTGCATAAAGCTTAAATTACATTGCGAAACTTTTTCCTTTAATTTTCTTTTCTTTCTGACATAAAAAGAACTCTCCATTTTCTGGTTAATCTCAAATAAAAGTTTTTAATTTCTTGCAGTAATTTACAAGTTTTTATAAAATCAATTAAAACTTTTTAAAGATTTGTGTTGAAAAATTGACTAATTTCTTTGCTATGCTACAATGTAAAAATAGATAAAAAGAAATTTTCTCCATTTTAAAGAAACTTTAAATAGTTTTAAAGAATTCTCATCATCTTCTTTTCTTTCTCTCTTTCTCCTAAGATAAAATAGTTGAAAGATAATAAACTCTCTCATTTTCACATTAATGAGTAAAAAATTTTCAAGTTCATTAAAATAGAGATTTTTCTCCCAATTCTCTCATGCTTTCAAACACATGTGAATGTAAAAGAAATTTATTAAAATATCCGAAAATTTTCTTTTTCTTTTTTTCTCATCAAAATTATATTTGAGAGCGAGAGAATTTTACGCGTTTCAATTCAGCACTTTTTTTTTGAGAATAAGCCTGTTCAGCGATCATCACTGAAAATCAAAAAGTTTAGTTTGAGTTGAGCAGCGATCGAATATAAATATCGAAAAAGAATTTTTCCTTCTCGTGACGGGGTTTAAAATTAGAAGGAGAAATTTTCACTTTTTTTTCTCGGTTTCTTTTTGTGTAAGAAAGAAAAGAAGAAGATCATAAATTTCCAGTGTCTAGTCGGTCGATCGGTGTCAAATTCTTTCTACCGGTAGAGAGAAATAAAAAAAGTGAAAAAATCAAAAAAAAGTATATTGAGGATTATTGTCATTGTATGAGATAAAGCTGACGTCGTTAGTGCTAAAATTGTATCATATAGAGAAAAATAGATCATTGCAAATATGGCACACCATAATGAGAAAAGATTTCTCATAAAAATAGTGCTGTAGAAGTTTGAAGGATCTTTTTTTTTCTTCGATATTTTTATACACTAAATATTTTCGTGAAAAAGAAAAAAATGTTTATACAAAAAAAAAGAATATCATATATTATTCAAGTGTTGAGCAAATAATATAAAAAATACAATACCTGCTGCTATTGCTTGCTTTCTTGCTGAGAGATGAAAAGTCGTTAAATGAAAACAAACTCTTGAAAAATTTTCTGAATATTTTCTCTCTTTATTGGAAGACAGAATGAAAATTTGCTATGCAATTTTCATAATGGCAGCAAATTTTTTCTCTTGTTCTGCTTTTAACAATTGACAAATCTTTTTACTGAAGCCTTGTCATCAATCATTCTTTTTTTGTCTCCTTCTGATTCATGTTTATCGATTTAAAAAAAAAAGAGAAGAAGAAAAGAGAGTGAAAGGAAGGAAATTGACAGAGATGATGAGGAATTTGTAAATATTTTCCTCATGTATGCCAAAAAATTTCTCTTTTTGCTAGTTCATCAATCGCTCTACTTTTCTTTCTGGCTATGAAATTGCGAATATTTCTTTTTATTGCAGGAAATTGACATACATTGTGATTGTAATTTCCTTTGCAATTTGTTAGCTTTTATTCAAAAATATTTACCAAAAAATTTCACAATAAATATCCTTTGAAATAAATTCAAAAGAAAACTATTTTAAAATTGTTTTTCTTTACAAACTTCTATCTCATATCACTTTTTGTTAATTTATATAACCGTGTTTATCAATAATTCACAAGTTATGATGCGTTTAATGACTGAATTTTATTTTTTTTTATTTCTTTGTAAAAATTAGTTTTGTTTACAATTTTCCAAAAACGTCTAAAAATAAATACCTAAAATTAACTTTAAAAAATTAAAATGCCTAAAATTCTTCATTAATAATTTTCACGCATGATGTGAAAAATGAAAACTCTAAGGGACAGTGAATGTCCTTGAGACAGTTTTAAGTATAAATTTCATATTGTTGGCATTCACTCTCATTTAAATTGCAAGTATAACATGAAAGATTCAATGACACTTTTAGCCATGCTTCATTAAGTCATAATTCATCAACTTTATAGAATAATTGAAATTGATCATGATATAAAATCTCAGTTTAGAATAAAACTGTGTGTGGCTTGTTTAATGGCCAAATGGAAAAAGTATGATATAAAAAAGACACATCATCTAAAATGTGGGCGATAGGAACAAATTAAGAAAAAGAAGAAAGAAATTTTACGCAGGCAAAGAGTTTGTGTGTTGTATATATTTACACCAAACAAATCTTTCTACATTTTCACATATGATCACTTCTTCTCAATGGCTTTGAAGCTCAAAAAAGTGGGCAAAAAGAGAGAGGAAAAAATTTAATTTCTCATGACGCCACTCATCATCGTCGTGTTACAGTTTTTTTAAAGTGTTACCGCACGGCGTTGAAAACAAGAAGAAAATTAAAATATTTTTTGCGTTCTCGAAATAATTAAATGAATGGCAGCAAATTCCGTTCGCACTTTTTTCTCCAAACGTAAATAATTTATGAGCAGCAACATTCCCACGGAAATGAAAATTTCTCCAAAATCTAACTAAAAGTAAAATTTTAATATCAATTAATAATCTTACAATGAAAAATCGACAATATGAGTAAAGTTAAATTAATGCCTCAAGGGAAGCAAGCAAGTTGTCAAAGAGAGAACTTTTCAATATTCATCATCAAAATTGCTTTTATTTTCAAGTCAATTAAGAAGAAAAGTTTCACAATGCTGCTCATTTTAGAGAGTGAAATAAAGAAAGAATGAAATTGATGGATGAAGAAAAATAGAAATTTTGTTTTAATGAAGTGTTTAATAAGGATCATTGGGGTAAGAATTTCCATTATCGAGAGAGCAAATAAAGGATTAAAAAAAATTTTCTAAGCGCTAAAAGTGCGACTAAATGGAGATGAATGAACAAATGATAATTAATTAATGCTTAAATTTGCCTAAAAGTTCAAGTCCATGAAAATTTCTCTGTTTCTCTTTAAGTAATCCGTTATCGATCATGACAGGAAATTCAATTTATTCGTATTTATCTCCTCATATCATCCAATGACTAATCTTCCAATTTTCTATTTTCACTCTTATCCTAATCCCATATCCATCATGACAAACACGCATTCAAGAATTTAATCTAAGATAAAATTACTCATCATATGTGTGTATAATTATGAGGGCATATACATTGAAGAGTCATATATTAGGGATATTTTTTCATAATACTAATTCTACTTCTAATATTCATCAATTAAGAAAGTAACTTATGAAAATATTCCTTATTAAACGGTTAACTGAAATTTAAATTTTTTATTCAGTGCTGAATTCAGCAATTTATTGTAAACAAAATTTTTAAAAAAGTCAAAATCTCGTTAAATTAAAAATGCTTTAATTTAATCTTTATTACTCAAAGTAACAAAAAAAGTGTATGATAAAAGTTGATAAATAAAGTAATTTCTATTATTTCTTAAATTATCATACTAGATTATTCACCATTGCTCATCATTAATCTCAATTTCGTCAGTAATTAAGCGAAGAGTTAAGAGTTCTTCATCAGTCTGATTGCCAACAGATATACATTTGATGATGAATTTTCTGTTTCCTTTCTCTCTTCTGCTTTTTGGCCAATAAATTCTCATCAACAGCAACTGATGAAAATTTCTTTCATATTCTTCTTTTTATGAGAAATTGATCTACTGGGAAAAAAATTTCAAAGTTCTTCATGAATGTATGTGTTTCTCAAGCTCTAGAGCTACTGCTGCTGCTGTTCTCACTTTTTATGATTGAAAATAAAAAGTTTTCTTTTCTTTTACGATATCTGATAAATATACATGAAGAGAAAAAGTTGTAAATATTTCCATAGCTCTGTCTATTCATGAAAAACATTTTCAATCTGTATTTTTGAGTATTCTTGATATTTCGTCACGTTTTCTTTTTTGATTAAAGATTTAATTGATTGAGGTGATGAAATCAATTTTTGATTGATTTAAAATTGCTTGTCCATTCAAAAACTATTTAAAATTTATCATCATGAATGTCTTTGCAACAAAATATCATTTAATAACTGTCGTGCATGTTTTTAACAACAACGAGTGAATCATTGTATAGAGATTTTATTTATGAACAGAGAAAGCTTTTTCTCCGCATCTTTCATTTAATATATGAATGAAAGATTTATTTGATACGTATCATAGCATAAATAAGAGCGGAAAAAAGTTGAAGTGGATTAAAATATGGTTCAACAGAAATATAAAAAAATTGAAAATCAGCTTTGTTCATGCGATGACAACAATGATAAATCCTCATTAATATTTTAACTTCAGATTTCACATAATCTAAATAATAAATAGCAAAAAAGAGAGAAAAAAAGAAAATTGTAATGCAATACAAATTTATCATCATGTCTCGATGACATCAGCGACCTTAAATTGATGTGAAAAAAAATTCTTTTTTTGTATTGGTGAAATCGCGCGCGGTAGACGGAAAAGAAAAAGAAATTTTTTTTTTTGAAATATGGGGAGCAACTGTTGTAAGACAGCAAATCCAAATGATCCAATTTATAGCACTGTGTCTTCAAACTCTTCAGTTTATTTGAAAAGGTAATCGGATATGAGAAGCTGCTACAAATTGCAGAGTTTGTTATAAATTATAAAATATTCATATGTAAAATATTTCACAATTTATGAATTTCTCAACTCAACTTAAATTGCAAAAATCAGGAACTTGTTTAAATTAAAACTTTTACTTTAGAATAAATTCAAAATAATTTGAGTTATGAAAAGCTATAGAATCTTCTCTTAATTGCTTCTAAAGAAGAATATAATTGCTGTTATTTAAATTTTATAGAATTATTTAGAAATTCCAGAATCCGAAATTGTTTGCAATTAACTAAAGTTGTAAATAAATTGAAATTTTCAACCAAAATCTAATTGACTAAAAATAAAACATTATTTGACTTAATTTTAGTTGATTTTCGGTTGAAATATTTAATCGAATAAAATAAGGTTAAATTGAGTTATTTGCAACTAAAATGCCAAACAATTTCGGAGTCTGAGAAACTCAATGCAGTTGTTGAAATTTTCATGTAATTGACATTTTTCTATAGAAAATTTAATCGATTCTAATTCAAACATTTATTAATACAAAAACATCAGTTTCAATTGCAGAAAATTGCATGTTACAAAAACACACAAAATTCAATTAAAAATGTTTACCAAAAACACAATAATGTGCTCACTAATGTGAAAATTACAAAAGATTTTTCAAATATTGACTAACTCTCAAATTTCATTTTTGAGAGCACTTGATGATTGCAATCAATTTGAAATGCATACATGAACAGCTGCAATGAAAATTATTCATGTTTCAACGCTTTCATCACATAGCATATGATATTTTTTTTGTATATACAACTTTGTTGTTGTTACTATGAAAATGGGGAAATACTGAAGGACTAAATGAAAAAATGTTTTATTTACATTAGTTTGAAAACTCGTCATTACATGTTTGAACTTTTTCAATTGCAATCAGAAAATTTTATTTCAATTAGTATGAGTCATGAATCTATTCAATTTGCAATTTAACGATGAAAATTGATTCATTAATTCACTTTCTCTGTATATTTTAGGACACGCGACGGGAAAGCAATAACAAATTCAGAAAAATTCAAAGTGACAAAAACAAAAAATGCAATTCAATTAGCTATACAGCACGTACAACGCGATGACGCCGGTCACTATAAGCTCTACGCGAAAACAGACTCAGGCGAGACAGCGGAAAAAGACATTGAATTGCTTGTCGAAGACCGTTCGTTTGGCGATAATCCACCGGCTTTTCTAAGACGCCTCAATGATCTCGCAGTTAAGGTTGGCACACGAACGCGTCTTCTGGTTGAGATTAGAAGCGCAACAGACGTTCGTGTGACTTGGTATAGAAATGATAGGCGAATCTGTGAAAATGACAGAATAAATTTTGTCAATGAAGGTTCTTTCTATTGTCTTGAGATTTCATCGATTACACTTGATGATGGTGGCAAATGGATGTGTATGGCAGAAAATTTAGGTGGAAGAAATTCTTGTTTAGCTACTTTAAATGTTTTAGGTGAGAATTTTTATTTTCAATTAAATTTTTAAAATTTAAAATTTAATTTCATTTGCAGTACCTAAGGCATATAAAGCACCAGAATTTGTTGAAGAACTTCGTGCAATTCTAACAGAACAAGGAACAGTTTCACTTGAATGCAAAGTTGTTGGAGTTCCGACACCTGTTCTAAGATGGTTCAAAGATTCGAAAGAAATTAAAGCTGGTGATGTTTTTGCACTCACAGCAAATCCAGATGATTTGACTTCATTAGGAACTTACACATGTGAAGCTGTAAATTGCATGGGCAAAACATATTCAAGCTCAAAACTTCATATATCAGGCAAGACAAGTCGAGAAAGTTCACTACAACCTCCAGGCAAAAGTCACGGTCCACCACCAATTTTCACATCTGAACTCAAAAATATTCGCTCAAAAATTGGTGATTCAATTACACTTGGCTGTCAAGTAATGGTTCCACCTTGGCCAAAATCAGTCACATGGTACAATAAGGACGGGAAAATTGAACCAAGTGAAAAATACAAATTTATTGAAGATGGCCTCGGTTCATACATTTTAGAAATCAAACCAGCCGAGTACACTGATGAAGGTGAATGGAAATTTGTCGTTACAAGTACAGAAGGAACTGTGTCAATTTCAACTTGCTTTGTACACATGGATATACCTAAAAATTATCGTAAACCGAGATTTATGGAAAATCTCAAAGCAATTCTTACTGATGAAGGTTTAGTGTCATTTGAATGTAAAGTTGTTGGCTTTCCTACGCCACTTTTGAGATGGTTCAAAGATGGTCATGAATTGAAACCAGGTGATGTTTATCAATTAACTGGTACAAATTCACTTGGCTCTTATAGCTGCATTGCTAGAAATTGCATGGGAGAAGCAAGTAGCAGTGCAGTGCTGACACTTGAAGACATTCAAAATCAACTAAATGAAAATGAAAGAATTGAATTGCAGCAAAAGAATCAACCACCGAAATTCCTTAAAGGTCTTATGAGTTCTGAGACAAAAATTAATGAAGAATTTAAATTTATGGTACATGTGAAAGCAACAAGTGAGCCAGTATTTGCATGGTATCGTGATGATTTGCCAATTGACAAGACTAATGATAGATATGAAATAACGACTGAAAAAATTGGCTTTTGCAATCTTCTCATTAAATGTGTTGAATTTGTGGATCAAGCTGAATGGAAATGTGTTGCAACTAATGAATTTGGTCATTCAACATCAACATGTTTTTTGAAATTACAAATACCAAGGCATTACAAAAAGCCAAGATTTTTAGAATGCTTGCGTGCAGTTTTAACTGAAGAAGGTGCAGTGAATCTCGAATGTAAAGTCATTGGTGTGCCACAACCAACGCTGAGATGGTTCAAAGATGGAGTTGAGCTCAAACCTGGCGATATTCATCGAATTATATCAGGAAAAGATGGTGAATGTAGCTTAGGCACATACACATGTGAAGCACGAAATTGTATGGGAGTTGTAACAAGTTCAGCTACACTTTTGGGTTATGAAGAAAATTACAAAAATATACCAAAACCTACACCAGCAAATATCATACAAAGACAACTATCACTATCAACAATTCATGAGGAAAGAACTTCACAAATGTATGACACACCAATGGGTGATATTACAGTCGATGAAAAAGGCGATGTGTCATTTTCATTCGATGGCAAAGAAGTTTCAGTATCGCTCTATGAAACACCTGATCTCACAGAAGAGGAAGCATTACAAATTGTAGAAATGTATGCAGATCAAATTTCAGAACATGTCACGGAACAAAATATCGTTGAACTTCCGCCATTGAGGTTTGTAAAAGAAACAACACAATCAGGAAATTTGCTTATGGAAGCTGTTGTCATTGATGTTTCGCCTGATTATTTCCCACCAGAAGAGGATATGAGAACTGAAGCTGATATGGAAGATATTTCAGTTGTTGATCCATTATCAGAACAACTCTCGTCTTCATCATCTAAACGACGACGAAAGGAAGAATCAATGAAGAGTGGCGGTGAAGTTGAAGAATTTTTCAGTCTTTCACAGTCAAAACAAACGAAAAATTTATCAGTACTTGAAAATTATGTCGTTGAAGAAGCACATAGTGATGAAGAAATTACTGAAACTGATTTACAAACATTTGAAAGCGCAAAGAGTTCACAAAAGGATTCTGAAAGTAAGAAAAGAGTCATGAAATCTGATGACTCAATGCAAGAACCACCAAAATTACCACCACGAAAGAAACCTGCAACTGATAGTAAAAGTAAAGATGAAGATTCTGTTTATTTGCAAGATATTTCGGGTGAACAAGGCGATGGATTAAAAACTCAAACCAAAAAGACTCGAACTGACACAAAAACAATTACAATCAACAAGTCAATTATTGAAAAAGTCACGAAGCAAGTAATTATAGTGAAGCATCATTTAATTGCAGTCGAAAATGAAGTGGTCAATCAATCAACCATGATGATGTCGCCAGCATCAGCTGATAGCAGTATTGGTATAATTAAGAGCGTGCTTGAGCCAATTAATGCAATTGAATGCAAAGTCAATGACTACAATGGTGAACATTCAGTAGAAAGTTTGGTAGAGAATTTATTACACGACCTGAAGAATCTCAATCATGGTTTGAGTATCATTGAAAAATGTGTGGAAATGGATGCAGAGGGAAGAACGTTAGTGCAGCGAACGAGTGTTTGTGTAATTGAGAGTGTTGGTGAACAAATGTTGTCATTTTTAGAAAGCCTCAAGCAAGTTTGTCTCACAAATGTAAAAGGATCATTGCAAAATGAATCTCTGTTGATAATTAATGATATGCAAACTGGTATTCACATCACAGAAGATACAATTAAATCACAAACACTTATGCAGGAAGCGTCTGCTTTAGAAGCATCACAGAGAGTGTCGGAAAGTGTCGCTCAAATGCAACAAATGCCAGATATCCCATTAGAAATTATTACAACTGCTGAGTTACCACAAGAAGCAAACTCATTTAAACTTCTTTGTCGTTATATTTTAAAATTGCAAGAAGTTTTAGAGTCATCACAACAAAATGATGTAAAGAAAGAAACTTTAGTGGAAATTCAAAAACCAATTGCAGCTATTCAAAATGAAATTTATACAATTGAAGAAAAAATTTCGAAAAATAGCTTAAAAGATACTTTGGAAGAGAAAATTTCCTTTAAAATTCTTGACACTGTCTCACCACCACTTTACGAACTACATAAATGCTTAGAGGCAGTTTCTAAGAGCATTGATGATGGAAATAAAAGTCCAAAATTGCTTGATCCTTTCATTTTACCATTGCAAGAAATTCAAAATGGTTTAGCATTGATTGGCCATGAAATTGATAGTGGATTTATCACAAAAGATTCACCGGTCGATACAGAGGACAATCAGAAAATGATAAAATCTGTTGCTCAGAATATCATCTATTTCGAAAGCAATGTTGAAAATGTTCGTGAGCGTACAAGCGTGACAGTTTATGAGTCATTGAATCAGTTAAAAATCACAATGCAATCGATGATTGAGAAAATTGTTCGCGAACCATTGACGAAAGGAAGCTTGCAGATAATAAATGCATTTAAGTTGCCATTAGAAGAATTAAATTATTGCTTCAGACACATTGAAGAACGAATGGAGACAAATAGTTTAAGAGATTTACTTGATCCATTGAATAGTCTGCGAGAAAATGTAGAAGTTGTTGAAGAAAAATTGCGACATCAGCGCATTTTTGGTTATTCTGAAGATTTAAAGAAAGTCAAAGATTTAGTCGATCAATGTGATGCTGAAATACAACTTTTTGACATTATTCAACTTGATTATCAAGAAAGAATGAACCAACAGAAATTATTTGAACAACAATTGTCAGAGCAGTCACAGCTTTTGTCAGAATTTGAGAAAAGTATGATGGCACAAGAGCAGTGCGATGTTCTAACTAATGTGCAGCAAAATATTGTTAATATACGGGAAATTATAAGCTTCGAGCACGATAAGTCATTTAGTGAGCACTTATCAGCACTTAAAACACTCGCAAGTCCACTTCAGGATCTCTCACGTCAAATAGCTCACATTAGAGAAGAAATGCTGCTTGAACACGTCAACGACATCTCAATTAATGATTATAAGACAATTTTAAAACTTGCAAAGCCTCTTAAAGAAATTTATCAACAGCTAGCTATAACCACGAAACAAAGCACTTTTGAGTCAGCTCAGGTGTTTTCTTCACACTCACAGCAAGAAATTTTAAAATCACTCGCTACACCATTGGCTGAATTGAGAAATTGTATTGCAGCCATTCAGCATGAATGTATTTCAATGCATGAAATTCAAGGTGAAATTGAACATCCACAAATCAGTTTAAAAACTGCACAACCACTTGAAGAATTAAGAATGCGTGTGGATGAAATAATTCACAATATCGTGGAAGCTGATGAAATTTCTGCAACATTAGACGATGTGTCAATTATGAAAACTACTTCAGAGATGTCCGATACTGTTAGCAAAGAAACTACTGAAAAGAAAGAAGAATCTAAAACAGTTGAAGAAAAATCTCAAGTAGAAGAAATTAAAATAGAGAAAACAATTGAAGAAAAGTCAAAACAAGAAGAAACAAAAGTTGAAAAGTCTATTGAAACGAAAATAGAAGAGAAGTCACAGACAGAAGTTGAAAGAATAATAAAACAAACAAAACAAGAAATTGAAACTGTCATGATTGCAATAATGCAGCTTGAAAAAACATCAAATGAAATTAAAGCAGTTGATGATGAATTGAATGAAACAAAAGAAAGTGTAGAGAAATTACCAAGTGATATCAACAAAATTAATAAACTCATCATTACGATTGAAATGGCACAAAAAACATTGGCAAATAAAAATACTTCTGATTTAATTTTGGTGAAATATAATATGGAATCCTTGAAAAAAGTTTTGTATGAACTTAGAAAAACTGTTTATCCAGATGCTGCTCCTATTGAAATAACTGAGCTCAAACCGCAAACAGCTGAAATTCATGAATCACCAATAGTTGATAAAATTGAAGAAAAACAAGAAATTTCTAAACTCGAAAGTAGTTCAAAAAGCGAAGAAGTTACAAAACCAGTTGATATTAGCAAAGAAATCGCGGAAGAAAAAACGATTCAAGAGATTAGCAAAGAGCCGGCTATTAAAATACCAAAAATAGAAGAAATTTCGCTCAAAGCTGATGAAGTTCAGTCAACACTTACAAAAGAAATCAAACATGCTCAAACACTGATTGAAAAATTGCCTGCAATGCCAGAATTGCAAGCACTAGAACAGCAGCTTACATATACATTAGAAAATATCACTACAATAGCCAGAAATGAAAGTGAGCTGCAAAGAGCAATTGAAGTCATAGAAATTGTTCAAAAGAAATTGATTGCACAAAAATCAACGCAAATGATTGAAATTAAAGATAATTTGAACTCATTGAAGCAAATTTTGATAATTCTCAAGGCAACTGCCAAAGAGCAGAAAGTTGAGATTACTGATTTAGCTAAAGCTCAAGTTGGTAACATTCAAATTATTGAATCTAAAGATGATTTGAAAATTACAGAACCAATTGAAAATAGCACAAAACAAGGAGAAAAGATTGAAATTAAATCTGAGGAACAACCAGAATTGATAATTTCAGAAGAAATTTCAAAACCAATCGAAGAAACAAGACTCAAAGAAAAATCTCTTAAAATTACTGAAGAACCGCAACAGCTTATTCATGCTGTGCAGTCAACATCTCCAGAAATATTACAATGTCTTGAAAAAACTAAAGTTGATATTGAAAATGCTACAACAGCTATTAAAAAGGCTCGTCGTCCAACTACTGAATTGACAGCTGCACAAACAGAGCTCACAACAATATTAGAAAAAATTTCGGAACTTCCAGAAAATCAGCAACAAATTGAAAAGGTATGATTGTTTTTACTGTTATTTGTTTTTAACAAAGAGTTTTTGCAACTGTATCCATCCCTTGTTTTTACACTTAAATAATTCTAATTTCAACTTAAAATTTATTTTTCAGGTTATTGAAACGATTGAAAAAGCTAAAACTTCACTAGTCGCAAAGAAGACAACAGATATAGTGCTTGTCAAAAACTATTTGGACACTCTTAAACAATCTTTGGTTCTTTTAGGCAACGTAATTAAAACACAAAAAGGAGAAATCAAAGAAATTGAAAACAAACCACAAACAGCTGAAATCAGCATTATAGAAGATAAAAATGAGTTGAAAATTATTGAATCAATTGATGAAAAGAAAGTTGATCCAACAAAAGAAGAAATTAAAATGGAAACTGTCGAAACGATTAAACCATCAGAAGAAATTGCCACCCTCACAGAAGCTTCTGAAATTGACAAATGTGTTGCCAAATCAAAAGATGAAATTGAGCATACAATTGAATCAATCAAAAAAGTTAAAAGAACCACACCTGAGATGCAAGCAATCGAGAGACAACTTTCTGTTACTTTCGAGCATGCTAATGAATTACCTAATGATGAAAAACAAATTGTTGACATTATGAATTTGATTGAAGCAGCTGAAGCTTCAATTTCAACTAGAAAGACTAGTGATATGGCTGTTGTGAGAGAAAATCTTTCAAATTTGAAGCAATCATTAGTTATCTTGAGAAAAGTCATTGTACAACATAAACCTAAAGTCACATCGATCGATGCACAACCACAAAAGGCTGAAATCGAAGTAATTGATTCGAAAGATGAATTGAAAATTGTGGAATCAAATGAAAGCATTCCACAAGATATCAAAGAAGAGACAAAAACCATTGAGGTTTCACATACTGAAAGCGATTTGATTGATAAGCCAACAGAAATTCAGAAAACTGATGAATCTGCACCAGAAGAAAAAAGTGACACTGTCGATAAAATAGATGACAAAAATAAACAAACTGATATTAAAGAAGAAAAGTTGCAAATCATCGAACCAACAGAATCAGCTTCACAACCAACACCAGAAGAAAAATTAACAGAAACATCGGAAATCGATAAATGTGTTGCCAAATCCAAAGATGAAATTGAGCATACAATTGAATCAATCAAAAAAGTAAGAAGAACCACACCTGAGATGCAAGCAATCGAGAGACAACTTTCTGTTACTTTTGAACATGCTAATGAATTACCTAATGATGAAAAACAAATCGTTGAAATTTTGAATTTGATTGAAGCAGCTGAAGCTTCAATTTCAACTAGAAAGACTAGTGATATCGCTGTCGTGAGAGAAAATCTTTCAAATTTGAAGCAATCGTTGATTACATTGAAAACAATCATCACTCAGTATAAGCCGAAAGTCACATCAATCGATGCACAACCACAAAAGGCTGAAATTGAAGTAATTGATTCGAAAGATGAATTGAAAATTGTGGAGCCAATTGAGAATATTCCCGAGGCTGTAGAAAAGGAAACAAAAACAATTGAAGCACCAAAAACTGATAGTGATCAGACTGAGAAATCCAAAAAAATTGCTTTAGAAGAAAAAACTGAAGAGACTTCAGTGGAAACTTCTGAATCAATAAACACAATTAATGAAAAGGCAGTTGAAGAGAAAGTTGAAGACACTCCAAACGAAACTAAACCTGAATCAGATGAAATTACTGAAAAATTATCAGAAACTTCAGAAATCGATAAATGTGTTGCCAAATCAAAAGATGAAATTGAGCATACAATTGAATCAATCAAAAAAGTAAGAAGAACAACACCTGAGATGCAAGCAATCGAGAGACAACTTTCTGTTACTTTTGAGCATGCTAATGAACTGCCTAACGATGACAAACAAATTGTTGAAATTTTGAATTTGATTGAAGCAGCTGCAGCTTCGATTTTAACGAGAAAGACTAGTGATATCGCTGTCGTGAGAGAAAATCTTTCTAATTTGAAGCAATCATTAGTTACCTTGAGAAATGTGATTGTACAACATAAACCTTTAATCACATTAATCGATGCACAACCAAAATCAGCTCAAGTTGAAGTCATTGAAAATAAAGAAGAATTGAAAATTGTTGAATCAAATGAGAATATTCCACAAGATATTAAAGAAGAAGGAAAAATTACAGTCGAAAAACCAAAAGATGAGGCTTCTATTACTGAAACAATCGAAAAGCCTAGAGATGTTTTAACTGACCAAATAAAGGAAACTGAATCTGAAACAGAAGATAAACCACAAGAAATTGTTAAAGAGAAAGTTGAGGTAGAAAAAGACAAAGAAACTACAAAAGAAGAAAAATTGCAAATCATTGAATCAACAGAGCCAATTTCAGAACCAGTGCAAGAAGAAAAATTAACAGAAGCATCAGAAATCGACAAATGTGTTGCTAAATCAAAAGATGAAATTGAGCATACAATTGAATCAATCAAAAAAGTAAAAAGAACCACACCTGAGATGCAAGCAATCGAGAGACAACTTTCTGTTACTTTTGAACATGCTAACGAATTGCCTAACAATGAAAAGCAAATTGTTGACATTTTAAGTTCAATAGAAGCAGCTGAAGCTTCAATTTTGACTAGAAAGACTAGTGATATCGCTTTTGTGAGAGAAAATCTTTCAAATTTGAAGCAATCATTGGTTACATTAAAACTAGTTATAACTCAACATAAACCTAAAGTCACATCTATTGATGCACAACCACAAAAGGCTGAAATCGAAGTAATTGATTCGAAAGATGAATTGAAAATTGTGGAATCAAATGAAAGCATTCCACAAGATATCAAAGAAGAGACAAAAACCATTGAGGTTCCAAAAACTGAAAGCGATTTGACCGATAAGCCAACAGATATTGTTTCTAAGGAAATTAAGGAAGCTGATGGAGCAATACCAGAAGAAAAAAGTGACACTGTCGATAAAATAGATGAAAATATTAAACAAGTTGATATTAAAGAAGAAAAGTTGCAAATCATCGAACCAACAGAATCAGCTTTACAACCAACACCAGAAGAAAAATTATCAGAAACATCAGAAATCGGTAAATGTGTTGCTAAGTCAAAAGATGAAATTGAGCATACAATTGAATCAATCAAAAAAGTTAAAAGAACCACACCTGAGATGCAAGCAATCGAAAGGCAACTTTCTGTTACTTTTGAGCATGCTAATGAATTATCTAACGATGAAAAACAAATCGTTGAAATTATGAATTTGATTGAAGCAGCTGAAGCTTCAATTTTAACGAGAAAGACTAGTGATATCGCTGTTGTGAGAGAAAATCTTTCAAATTTGAAGCAATCATTGGTTACATTAAAACTAGTCATTATTCAACATAAACCTAAAGTCACATCGATCGATGCACAACCACAAAAGGCTGAAATTGGAATTATCGAGACTAAGGACGATTTGAAGATCGTTGAGTCAAATGAAAATATTGCAGAAACCGTTCAAGAAATAGAAAAACCTTCAGAATTGAAAGAAATTATTCAACCACCATCTGAAAAGATTGAATCGATTTCAGAACTCGATAAACAAGTATTGAAGGCAAAAGATGAAATTGAAAATGTGACATTGTCAATTCGAAATGTTCGAAGATCAACATCAGAACTTGAAGCTGCTCAAAAACAAATAAATATCGTGTTGGAGAATATCACTAATTTGATTGAAAAACAACAAGAAATTCAAAAGGCGATTGAGACAATTGAGAATGCAGAACTTTCACTTGCTACAAGAAAAACAAGCGATATTGTTGTAGTTAAAAATAACTTAAGTAATTTGAAACAATCACTTAATATTCTCAATATTTCTGTTCAAACTCAAAAATCAGAAGTTAAAGAAAATGAAAAAACAAAACAAGTTGCTGACTTATCAATTGTTGAAATTCCAGAAGAGTTGAAAATAGTGGAATCCAATGAAAGTATTGTGACATTAGTTGGGGAACAAAAAGATGAGTTGAAAATTGTTGAATCAAATGAAAGTTTAACTATTGAAGAACCAAAACCAACAGAAACTATTTTAGAACAAATAGTAGAACCAAAAGTTGATGAAAAACAAGAAGACCAACAAAAATCTGTTGAAAAATCGAAAATAGAAGAAAAATCATTTGAAGAGACAAAATTAAAAAAAGAATTAATTGACAAACCAAAAGTTGAAGAAAAACCACTTGAACAACCGAAATCAGAAGAAGTACAATCAGAGAAACCTAAATTAGAAGAAAAACCAAATGAAACGCAAAGAGCAGAAGAAAAATCTGACATTGAACCTAAAGCAGACGAAAAAATAACAAATGAAGAACCAAAATCTCAAGAGGAAATTAATGTCGAGTTCTGTATCAAAAAATCAAAATCAGAAATTGAGAATGTCATGGCTTCCATCAAGTCAGTTCGTCGTCCAACAAATGAGCTTCAAGCTACTGAAAATGATCTCAAAATTACACTGGAAAATATCACAAATTTACCAAACAATCAAGCTCAAATTTCAAAAGCAATTGAGTCAATCGAGAAAGCTGAAGCATCTTTTTCAATCAAAAAGACAAGCGATGTTGTATTAGTAAAAGAAAATTTGAATAATTTGAAGCAATCACTAGTTTTACTTAAAAACACAACTGAATCACAAAAATCCCAAGTAACAGAAATTACACCTTCCAAACAAGTTGCAGATTTGAATATTATTGAATCAACTGAAGACTTGAAAATTGTTGAGTCTAATGAAGACATTTCAAGTGTGTCTGATGAAAGTAAGTTCATTAAGCCGCTTGATCTGCCATCCGAAATTTCTGAACCTCAATCACCTACTGAAAAATGTCTTGAAAAATCAAAATTAGAAATGGAAACTGCTATTGAATCAATCAAAAAAACTCGCAAGCCCACGAAAGAATTGCAAGCTGTTGAAAGACAAATTTCAGAGACTCTTGAACATTTGTCTGAATTGCCAAGTGATGAAAAGAAAATTGAGAAAGTTATTGACTCAATTCAAAGTGCAGAATCATCACTCATTGCTAAAAAGACAAGCGATATTGTGCTTGTAGGTGAGAATCTCAAAACACTTAAAGAATCTTTGGTATTATTAAAAACTACAATCACTCCACAAGAACTTAAAATTACTGAGATTTCACAACCAGAAAAGAAAGTTGCAGATCTTCAAATTATTGAGCCTAAAGTTGATGAACTCAAAATTGTTGAATCAAATGAGAGCCTTGTAAGTAATGAGCAATCAGCTGAAGTCATACTAAATTTATCAAAATCACGAGAAGAAATCGAAAATGTCATGTTTGCTATTAAAAAATCACGACATCCACCAAGTGAAGTAAGTGCAGTTGAAAAGACACTTACATCAACATATGAACAATTATTTGAGCTTCCAAAGGATGAAAAACCACTTGAAAAGGCAATCGAGTCGATTGAAATTGCAGAAATTTCCTTAATTACACGTGGTGCGAGTGAATTAATGACAATTAAAGAAAACTTGGGTACTTTAAAGCATTCATTAGTAAAGCTTATTAGTCATATAAATCCTGAAAAGGCAGAAGCAATGATGATAGAATTACAAAAGCCTCAAAAAGCAAACATTCAAGAGGAAATCAACATTGATAAAAGTAATGAGCTTAAAATTACTGAAAGCAACGAAGATCTTAAAATTGTTGAACCAGAGCAACAAAAAGAAGAAGAGAAACCAAAAGACTTGCCTGAAATTGAAACTAATGTTCAAAAACTTGAAGCACAAATTAAAAGCGCAGTTGATTCAATTAAGAAATCTCGCAGACCAACACCTGAAGTTCAAGCCATTGAAAAAGAATTTTCATTTACTGTTGAACACATTAAAGAACTCGATAATGACAAACAACGAATTGAGAAAGTTATTGAGATGATTGAAAACGCAGAATCATCATTGATTGTAAAGAGAACAAGTGACATATTATTAATTAAGGAAAATTTGTCTTTGGTAAAAGAAACTTTGAATATTCTTAAATTAACTGCAAAATCGAAGCCAGTTGAAGTAGTGGAAATTAAGCATGACAAACCACAACACGCAACAATTGAGGAACAAAAGAAGACTGATGACGAAAAAACAATTGTTGAAGAAGTGACGAAAAAAGAAGAAAAGTTACCAGAAATGTCTCTCAATGAAAATGTCAAACAAATTAAATCTGAAATTGACAATACTATCGAATCTATCAAAAAAGTTCGTCGACCAATTCCAGAATTACAAGCTATGGAAAAAGAGCTCACATTCAACACTGAGCAAGTCAATAATTTACCAAATGATCAAATTAAGCTCTCTAAAGTTATTCAAAGCATTGAGACAACAGAAGCAGCGCTCGTTGCCAAAAAGACAAGTGATATTATGTTAGTCAAAAGTAATTTATCTGATCTTAAGAAATCTTTGACATCAATGAAAGTTGACGAACCGCAAAAAATTGCAATTGTTGATGTAAAAACTCCTGAAGAGCCTCAAAAAGCTCAAATTGAAGAAAAATCTGCTGATGAGAAACCAAAAGAAGAGCCAAAAGTTATCGAAAAACCAACAGAGGATGAAAAAATAAGTAAAACTGAAGAAAAGAAAGAGCCTGAAAAAATTGTTGAAGAACCAATGAAAGTTGAGGAATCGAAAATAATTGAACAACCAAAAGCGCAGAAGACAGAGGAAAAATTATCTCAAAATTTGCAAGAACTTAAATCAAACATTGAAAGTTCTATTGATTCAATCAAGAAAATTAAACGTCCAATATCAGAAGTTGAAGCAGTTGAAAAAATTTTGTCAGTTGCTTATGAAAATGTTCTAGAATTTTCTACTAATGAAAAAGAACTGCATAAAGCTATTGAAACTATCAATACAGCTGAAGCAACGTTAGTTGCAAAGAAAACTAGTGACATTACGTTGGTTAAGAAAAATATTGCTGCATTGAAAGAAAAGTTGGTAACAATTCACAATAAACTTGTGCCACAACAACTTGAAATTAAGGAACAAGAAATTATACCAGAACAGGCAAAAGTTGATGACATCAAAGTTCAAGAAAATGAAGAAATCAAAGTTGAAGAACCAGTTGTTGAACAATCAAAAACTGATGAACCACAAAAAGCTATTGAAGAAAAACCAACAGAAAAACCAGAAGTTGATCTTCCACAAGATCTCAAAAAACTCAAAACAGATATTACTACATCAATTGATATTATTAAAAAAGCAAAACGCCCAACAAGTGAAGTTGAAGCAGTTGAGAAAATACTTTCATTTGCAGCTGAAAACATAACTGAATTTACAACAACTGATGTTAAAATTCAAAATGCAATCGAATCAATTACTGCAGCAGAATCATCTCTCACTACTAGAAGAACTAGTGATATGGTATTGGTTAAAAGCAATCTTGGTGAATTAAAAGAAAGACTGATTACAGTTCACAACAAACTCAAACCACCACAGCAAGCTGAAGTTAAAAACATTAAAAGTTCAAAGAAGGCAGTTGTTGAAGAAAAATCTCTTGAAAAGATCGAAAAAGATGAACCAAAAGAAGAAGAAAAGAAAGAAATTCCAAAAGCTCCTGAAGAAAAACTTTCAGCAGAGCTTATGAAGTTAAAAACCGAAATTACTACCACAATTGAATCAATTAAAAAAGTTCGCCGTCCTACTAGTGAACTAGAAGCCATTCAAAATGAACTTAAAGTTACATTAGAAAGTGTTAGTAATATTTCAGAAAATCAAGAAAAATTACAAAAATTGATTAATTCAATAGACAACACTGAAGCCTCGTTAAATACTAAGAAAACAAGTGACATAAATATTGTAAAAGATTGTCTTAAATCATTAAAATCATCACTCAATGTCTTCAAAGTTGACACTAAAGAAAGTAAAATTGAAGAATTGCCTCAACCACAAAAGAGTGAAATCAGTGAATCACCGAAAGAAGATGAAAAAATAACTAAAGTTGAAGAAAAGAAAGAGCTTGAAAAAACTATCGAAGAACCAAAATTACCTGAAGAACTAAAACCAATTGAAGAAGTTAAGCCTAAAGCTGATGAAACTAAGATCAAAGAAACTAAGCCTAAAATTGACGAAGAAAAACCAAAAACTGATGAAATCGAACCAAAGATTGAAGAAACAGCAGTAAATATCAAATTAAGAAAACAAATTGAAAGCACATCAGCCGCAATTAAAAAAGTTCGACGACCAACACCAGAGCTTCAAACTGCTGATGCTGAATTAACAATTATCCTTGGAAAATTGACAGAATTTGAAAAAGATGTAAATCACTTAGAGAAAGTTATTAAAATCATTTCATCAGCTGAAGATTCAATCATTACAAAGAAAACAACTGACATAACAGCTGTTAAAGATAGCTTTGTTACTTTAAAGAAAAGTTTAGTTGAATTGAAAGAATCAAAGAAATTAAATGAAGTCAAAGAAGAAACAATAATTGAAAAACCACAAGAGTCTGAGAAGCCAAAAGAAGAAGAAAAAGCCACGGCTGAGGAAAAAGTCAAAGCCGAAGAAAAATCCAAAGAAGAAACAAAGAACCTTCTCCAGAACCTGTCGTTACAATAAAACTAAGCGATAGTGCCAAAAAATTAAAATCTGAGATCGAAAATGTAACAGAAACAATTAAAAAAGTGCGTCGTCCAACGCCAGAGATACAAGCACTTGAGAAAACGCTTAATGATTCTCTCAACATCAAAATTTTGATTGAAATTCCAGAAGATTTGTCAAAGTTAAATGAAATTTTGAAGTCTATTAATAGATGTGAAGAATCATTGATAACAAAGAAGACATCTGACATGACTCTGTTAAAAACTAAATTATCATCATTGAAAGAAGTTATTAATGACTTAAGAACTCCATTGTTGCCAAAAGAAGAGAAAAAGATTGAAGAAAAAGTCGCTGCTGAGGAAAAAGTCAAAGCCGATGAGAAATCCAAAGAAGAAACTAAGAAAGAACCTTCTCCAGAACCAGTTGTTACAGTAAAACTAAGCGACAATGCCAAAAAGTTAAAATCTGAGATCAATAATGTCACAGAGTCAATTAAAAAAGTGCTTCGTCCAACGCCAGAAATTCAAGCACTTGAGAAAACACTCAGTGATTCTCTCAACATCAAAATTTTGGTTGAAATTCCAGAAGATTTAACTAAATTAAACGAAATCTTGAAGTCTGTTGATAGATGTGAAGAATCATTGGTAACAAAGAAGACAACTGATATGACTTTGTTAAAAACTAACTTATCATCTTTGAAAGAAGTTATCATCAACTTAAGAGATCCATTGTTGCCTAAAGAAGAGAAAAAGATAGAAGAAAAGCCAAAAGAAGAAGAGAAATCTACGGTTGAGGAAAAAGAAAAGGTTGATGAGAAAACCAAGGAAGAAACTAAGAAAGAACCTTCTCCAGAACCAGTTGTTACAGTAAAACTAAGCGAAAATGCCAAAAAGTTAAAATCTAAGATCGAAAATATCACAGAAACAATTAAAAAAGCGCGTCGCCCAACGCCAGAGATTCAAGCACTTGAGAAAACGCTTAATGATTCTCTCAACATCAAAATTTTGGCTGAAATTCCTGAAGATTTGACAAAATTAAATGAAATTTTGAAGTCTATTCATATATGTGAAGAATCGTTGATAACAAAGAAGACATCTGACATGACTCTGTTAAAAACTAACTTATCATCATTGATAGAAGTTATTAATGACTTAAGAACTCCATTGTTGCCTAAAGAAGAGAAAAAGATAGAAGAAAAACCAAAAGAAGAAGAGAAAACCACGGCTGAAGAAAAAGTCAAAGCCGAAGAGAAATCCAAGGAAGAAATTAAGAAAGAACCTTCACCAGAACCAGTCGTTACAATAAAACTAAGCGAAAATGCTAAAAAATTAAAATCTGAGATCGGAAATGTAACAGAAACAATTAAAAAAGTGCGTCGTCCAACACCAGAGATTCAAGCACTTGAGAAAACACTTAGTGACTCTCTCAGCATCAAAATTTTGGTTGAAATTCCAGAAAATTTGACTAAATTAAATGAAATCTTGAAATCTGTTGATACATGTGAAGAATCATTGGTAACAAAGAAGACAACTGACATGACTCTGTTAAAAACTAACTTATCATCATTGAAAGAAGTTATTAATGACTTAAGAACTCCATTGTTTCCTAAAGAAGAGAAAAAGATTGAAGAAAAACCAAATGAAGAAGAAAAGAAAATTACTGAGCCACCAAAAGTCGATGAAAAACAAAAAGAAGAGCCCAAAAAATCGGAACAGCAAGAATCTACTCTTATATTTGAGGAAAAAGATCTTATGGCACAATACATTGCAAATATAAAGCAAGAAATTGAAGAAGTTTTGGTTCATGTTAAAAAAGTAAAACGACCATCGACCGAATTGCAAACTATGCATGAAACTTTGATTGATTTAAAACCAAAAGTTAATAATTTGAGTAAAGATAGTAAATATTTAGAAAATGTCATTCATGTCGTGTCAAAGTCGAAAACTTCACTTCTAACAAAACGCACAATGGAATTAATTTTGCTTAGAGAAAAAGTCACTTCATTGGAAAATTCTTTGAATTTATTGAAGTCTTCAATTGTGACAGAAATAAATGGAGACTTATTAGCAGTTAAAAAGACCGAAACAGAAGAAGAATGTCTTAAAAAGCAGAAAGAAATTGAAGAAGAGCTTAAAATGCAAGAAGAGATAAAGAAACGAGAGGAAATCAAACGTAAAGAGGAGGAATTAAGACAAAAAGAGGAAGAATTAAAGAAAAGAGAAGAACTCAAAAAAGAAGAAGAAAAACGTCTTCAAGGAGAAGAAATTAAAAGAAAAACACTTGAAGAGGAAATTCTTAGAAAAGCTGCAGAAAAAGAAGCAGAGAAAACAAAAATGCAAGCAGAAAATGAACCAGAAAGACCACCTAGAAGAAGAAAGCAAGTTGATGATTCAGATACGCAATCAACTGATTCAGAAATGCCTGTTGCAACTGAAAGACGTCGCAGACAACAACAAGAAATTGAGCCTGAACCAATTAAACCAATACGAAGAAGAAGAACTGATGAAATTAAAGAAGATGAGCAATCAATGCCACGCACACCAGAAAGTGGAAGACGCAAACGAATGCCAACATTCATTGCACGTCTTAAAAATCGTTCTGCAGCTGAAAATTCAATTCTCAAACTCACATGTGCTGTGTCAGAACCAGATTGTCAAGCAAAATGGACCAAAAATGGAATGATTCTAAGAAATGGTGATAAATATTTGATTGAAAACAATAACGGAGTGTTGTCATTGGAAATTAAAAACGTAAATGCTGAAGACGCTGGTGAATATTGTTGCTTTGTGTCCAATAGTTACGGTGAAATCGAGACCAGTGCTTTTGTAACGATCTTTGGTGAGGATATTGTCTCTAATAGTACTGTATTTACTAAGAACTTGAAAGGTGAGTTGAAACAATTATTTTTAATTATATTTGGGTCTGGAAAATATTTTTAAAATTATCTAAAATTTATTCTTTATTTTCGAAAACTATTTTCGAGTTTCACCATTTATTTTGAAAATTACAATTTATTAAAAATTCTTCTAAAAATGCTTTTAAGATAAATCTAAAACGTTATTGCAATTTCTAAATAATAAATTTTACTATTTAAATACTAAACTAAGAAAACTTAAAAAAGTAAACTATTTAATAGACCCTAATTTATTTATTGAATCATGCATATGGGCAAAAATGTTTCATGTGATAAAAATATCAAAGTTAAATTTAGAAAATGTCAGATGATGCACAAGAAAACATGTTTTTATTTTTATCTTACCAACAGGTTGTAAAATTGAGAATTTTCTCTCAATTCTCTTTTAATCTTAACCGATTAAATTACAAATGTAATTGTAGCATTTTCGCACAATTTCGCATTGTTACACACATGCAAAAAAAAATCATTCGTGATCATCAGTCATTGATCGATTTTTTTCATTTTTATAAATTTCATTCAATTAACTCGGTGCAGTCTTCTTGGTGCTTTCGATTGTTGAGGTAATAGAAAAGAGATAAAAAATAAAATCAATGTGAAGTGAAGTGAAGTGCGAAATTCTTTATTTTAAAATATATTTCATTTTCACAGAGAAACAGAGAGAGAGAGAGCAAAACTGGGTTAGGTGGTGAAAATTTGTAAAAAGAAAGAATTTTGTGATTTTATAATCGAATTTGAGTGAGATAATTACAAATATAGAAAAAAATGGTGCGCGAGCGTCGTGGTAAGAAGAGCAAATCGAAGGAAGCTGAAGAAGCTCCTCCAGTTTTGGAAACACTCCAAGTGCCAGAAGAACCTGCAATTAATCGCTTTTTTAAGCGTGAAAAATCGCCATTTGAGGTAGGCGATAAAAAAGAGTTGCAGGTGGCATCATCAAATGCAATTATCGATAAAGCATGTGTCATGGATATTTCCGGTGGTGCAGCAAAAGTTGCAGCCAAAGTTGACGAATATATCAATCTTCTTTTCACTGATTATTGCGCACTCGATCAAGCGAGTTGCGGTGACATTAGTAAAGAAATTAAAATTGTTGTCATTGAGGAAGAAAGTGAGCCAACATCAATCCAGCCAGCAGCAAGTGTTGAAGAAGAGGAAAAGGCCAGAAAAGAAGCTGAAGAAGCGGCATTGAAAGCAGCACAAGAAGCTGAAGAAGCACGTAAGCGAGCAGAACAAGAAGCAGCTGAAAGAGCTGCACGTGAAGAAGAAGAGAGAAAAGCTCGCGAGGAAGCTGAAAGATTAGCAGCTGAAGAAGCAGAACGTAAGCGTAAGGAAGAAGAAGAAGAAGCAAAGAAAAAAGTAAGTATGTTTTGAGGGTGAATGATGATCAAAGGAAATTGAAACATGATTAAATATGGATAGGCTGAAGAGGAGGAAAAACGCAAAAAAGCCGAAGAAGAAGCCAAAAAGAAGGCCGAGGAGGAGGAAAAGGTATTTCGTAAATGATGTCACGTAAACAAAAACACACATTAGCACAATAACTTTGACACACTTTACACGTGCTAGTCTAGCACGATCAATTTTTTGGCGTTCTCGAAAATTCTTTCTCCAAATTTCTGTTGAACTTGAACACAAAAACTTGAAATCCGTGACATCATTTTTTGATCACTTACTGAGTGATGATCGTTCGTGTTTGCTTTTATTTTTTATTATTGCTGTCTGTGTAAAAATGTGTAATGATAATGGTGGAGTAGAAGAAAAAAGAAGCCGAAGAGAAGGCACGAAAGGAAGCCGAAGAGGAGGAAGCACGAAAGAAGGCCGAAGAAGATGCTTACGATTCCGATAAAGAGCTAATTCCACCGAAGGAAGATGACACGATTGAGTGGGAAGCAGTCGAAGAGGAAGCACCGTTAGTACCAGACGTTCTGCAAGAGCTTCTCGAGCAGCGTGAAGCCGAAGCAGAAGAAGCAACCGGTGACGAAAACGAAAAAGAAATGACCGAGAGAGATCGCGATCTGGAATGGCAGCGACAACGACAAATGATGAGACCGCCATTGGTGATCTCACATTTGAAGTCTCGTGCCGTGCCAGTTGGATCGATTGCAAAATTAACTTGCAATGTCACTGGACCAGGCATCATGGTCCGTTGGCTAAAGAATGGAAATCCAATTGAAATTAAACCAGAAAAATACAAGTTCTTCAATAGTGAAGGTCTCCTAAGTCTCGAAATTTTAAACATTGAGAAATCAGACGAGGCCGATTACACGTGCTTTGTTAAGAATAAAAATGGCGAAACTGAAACTATCGCAAACATTACAGTTTATGAAAATTTGGATGTCGAACGTCCTACTCCACCAACATTTGTCTCAATCAAAGGTAAATAGTCAGCTTAATCAGCTTTCTCTCCAGTCGTGATCAAAAAAGTGAATAAGAAAGTGTTTTGTGTTAATTTCATTTCATAAATGCATTTGCTAATTTAAAATTTTTTTAAAATTCATTTCATAATCATGCGCCTCACAATCAAATTTCACAATCAATTAATAAAATGTGCAGATAGAAACAAGCAACCTGAACCGGAGCCTGAACCTGAGAAAACTGAATATGATAAATGGGGTGATCCAATTAAAAAGAAGAAACGCAAGGTGCGTCCTTTGTCACTTTGGGCACAACGTGAAAAGTTTGAATTCACAGTCCATTTGCCAAAAACCCATACAGTTATTGAAGATCGTAATGCTCGCTTCATTTGTGGTGTAACTGGTGGTGGAAAAATTGATATAATTTGGTACAAAGATGGAAAGAAAATTCGCTTTGAAAAAACACCAAGAATTTTGGATTATACCAGAAATTCAACTGGATGCATTGGCATTGAATGTACAACTATGAAAGATGCCGGCACTTATACTTGCAAATTTGTAAACACTGACAATGGCGAAGAGCTTTCAACATCTTGTCAGCTTATTGTTGTGCCACGTCTCAAATGCACCAAGGAATTAAGCAAGCGAATTCCTCCAACATTTGTCCGGAAATTGCAATGTAAGTTTTCTTTATTTAAATTCTGGCAGTCGCATTATGCAACTCTCGTGCACTTTAAATTTAACGACTATTAATAGCAAACTTTTTCTCTCTTCTCATCTGTTTATATCACCTTTCGCGTGCTATTCGCGTATAAATAAACAAAACAACAAAAAAAAATTTTAGACACTTACAAGCCAGAGGAAAATCAACTGGTCGTTCATTGTACAATTCTCGCTTATCCTGAACCTGATATCAAGTGGTATGTCAACAAAGTGCCTTTGCATCTTTGTCCATTGCCACGAATAACAATTTTCACTCATCCTGATGATGTTCATGAGCATACAATTGCATCGCTTGTCATTTTGGGACCAACTTATTTAGATAATGGTGACTATGTCATTGAAGTTAAAAATGATGCTGGCTTTGAACGTCGCTGTTTAAATATTCAGTTCCAAACTGAGGAAGAATATAATGAAAAATATTATCAGCGTTATATGGAACACAAGGAACATTATAAACTGCATGAATTCGGACCGAATGAAATTCGCTGGGAAGATGTTGTGCCAGAAGTTAGAGAGTTTCATCCCTATGTGCCTGAAGAAGAGGCTAAGAAAGTTTCAGCTGATGGAAAAGTTAGAAAGCGTCGCAAGAAACATCGATATATAAAGAAAAAAGTCATGACACCTTGGGGAGAAGAAAAAGAAGAAGAAGTAACAGATGAAGATGCAAGCTCTGAAAGTTATACAGCTGGTGAGAGCGAAGAAGAAAAAGAAGAAGAAGAGGAGGAAGAGGAAGAAGAACAAGGCTGGAATGTAGAAGGTGAAGTTGAAGATGAAGAAGAAGAAGCGCCAGCTGCTGCTAGTGAAGAACAACCAATAGCAACAGAAGAGCAAGCACCAGCAAAAGAAGCAAAAGAGCCTACACCACCACCGAAAGAGCCCACACCAGTCAAAGAACCAACACCAGAGCCAATCAAAGAACCAACTCCTCCTCCCAAAGAGCCAACACCGCCAGCGACTCAAGAAGAAGAAGAAGCTGAAGAGAATGAAGCAGCTGGAATTATCGAGCCATTGAAAAAAATGAGCTTTCAAGTGCCTCAATTTGAAACCATTGAGCAACCACTTGATATTTATGATCCCGATTATGTTCGTAAGCAGCACGAAAGTCTTGAATATCCCTACATATATCGCAGGCCAAAATTTCATATTACCGAATATCAATTGCGTAAAAAGTTCCAATTTGTTAACAAACTCATTGATGTTGAACTAGTGAAAGGCAAAACATTACGCCTCGAAAGTTTCATTGCGTGCCTTGGAAAAGTTACACCCGAATGGCGTTTCAAAGGACGTGTAATTTCCAGTACAGTGAGACGAACAATTGAATACAATCCGCACAGAAATTTAACAGCAATTGAGATTGAAAATACACGTTTGCAAGATAGCGGTGTTTATTCAATTGTATGGTACAATGATTACACAGAACCAATGATTGATTCATGCAGAGTCAATATTATTCTACCTAAAACAGCTGAGACTTTTGAACAAGCACCGACATTCACTCGTCTTCTCACAGGTATTAATTGTTATAAACTTATAAAGAAGTTAAATGTTGCAAATAAATAGTTGAGAGTTTTGAGAAATGTTTTATTTTATTTCTTCTCAAAACTCTTTTAGAATATTTTTGCAAGAAATAATAGAATGTTTCATATGCATTTTATTTATTTTCACTTCTTATTTACAATTTTTTATAAACTTGTAAACTAAAATTTATTTTATTAAAATTATTTAAAATTTGAATTATAACGGATAAAACTGCATATGAAATATTCTATTACTTCTTTGGGTCATTGTCTTCTCTTTCTGAAAAATTTATTTCATTATCAGACACATACAAAGAATGGACTGATGAATTGATTCTTGATTGTCATGTTCGTGGAGTCCCAAAACCAAAAATTCAATGGTTTAAAAATGGCATTGAAGTTGTTCCAGAAAATCAAGAGCGCTATGAAACAAAGCAAGATGACGATGGTAATTGCAGTCTCATAATAACGCATCCAATTAAAAATGCTGACAGAGGTCGTTATGTTGTGAAAGCTTCAAACTCTGTTGGTGAGGAAACTTGTGAATTGCGAGTGTGGTTTAGAGGCAGAGAAGAGGATGATATGGCCGAACGAGCTGAATACCGTCGTACACAAAAGATGTACAAAAGTCGTCATGTAAAGCCAAAGGATGAGGATGAATGGCCTGGACCATTATACCATTCAAAGCGCCTCGACCAACAAAAAGAGTACGATCATCGCTATAAGTTGACTTGGCTAAGCCGCATCATTTCAACTACAATTGCACAAGGCTCTACACTGAAATTGGTTGCTTTTGTTGCTGGCAAATATCCACAGTTTGATTGGTATTTTAATGACACACCACTTGTGATAAGTCGCAAGTACAAACAAGTTGTGACAAATAATGGCAAAGGTTGTCTCATTGTTAACAATGTTCAGCCTTCAGACTCTGGCACATATAAATTGATTGTGAAAAATTACGCAAATAGCATTGATTGTGAGGCTAAAGTGACGGTTTATGCGTACGAATATAAAAACTTTGAACCACCAATTTTCATTAATACATTGTCAGGTAAAATTACTGTAATTTTCTCGGTGCTCTCGTTGACATGAGAAAAGGCGGAAATCTGTTTGTTTATATAAATATTTTTATCACATGAAACTGTTACACAACAATGGCCAAAGTAATTATAATATTTAATCTTAACACACACACAAACACTCACTGCAAATATTTTGCATGCAAATCCTATTTCATTTTACAGACACATACGATCAAGTGACTAACAAGTTAATCATAGAGTGCAATATAAAGTCCACATTGGACTTTTCCAATCATAAAATCAAATGGTACAAGGACGATATGGAAATTCGTACCTCGTATCTACCTTCATCCGGTGGCATACCAACAACATATGAGCAAGAAATAGATGAGAGTTCTGGCCGCGTAAAATTAATTATCACATATCCTATGAATACTGATTGTGGATTATATCGCTGCTGCATTCTCGATCGAAATTCTCAGAAAGTCGATGAGATTTCGCATTTGGTTTATAAAATATTTAATCCACCACCGCATGTGCCGCTTGAAGAGCTCGATATGAGTGAAAAGAGGAAACCAATCGTGTTCGATAACTATCTTAGTGACATTATTGTCGATGAAGGCGGCAAGAGCATTCGATTAAATTGCAAAATTTCACAATACAATGCACAGTCAGAGATAAAATGGTTCAAAAATAATGAAGAGCTGCCAGTCGAGGACTATCGTGAGAAGTATCGCTTCACAAAGTCCTACAATCGCTTGTGTCTCGAAATTCTTCATCCGACGCTCAATGACGCTGGTACTTATGAGTGTCGCGTGAAAAATCAATATAATGAAATTTCAACGAAATGCAATGTATATGTGAATGAACGTGTTGAGAGGCAGAGAACGAGAACAACCACGAGAGGTAATTGACATTATCATTAAAAAGTCATTATTTCATAAATTATAATTTTCACTAAAATGAGATTCTGAATCATTTTAGTTAAAACATTCAAGCTGTTACAATTTCGAATTTTTTCTAAATTTTTAAATTGAAATTTTATTTGAATTTCATCTTAATTTTAATAATATAAGAAAAGCTTATAAAAAGCTCACCTAAATTTGTTCATTTAAATTTAACCCTTGGTATTATCAATCGAGAATTCTGTCCGTTAAGATTTGAAAATTTCATTGTGTTTTGCACACCCCTTTTCAGTATTTCGAACTTTTTCGAATTTTCAAAACCGCGTTTTCGAAAATAATTTTTGTAAAGAAAATTAATTTATCAATATTTCAAAGCGAAATACTATAAAATGAAGTCTGATTCATAAACAAAACAACATGTATTACTGCAAGAAATATTATTTTTCAATTGAACAATAAGAATTAAAATTTTTTCAAAATTACTTTTCCCAAACTTTTGAAAATTCAAATGATTTCGAAAACTCGTAGTTACATACCACTGGACTTTCGGAATTCCCTAACGGTCCGATTGATAAAACCAAGATTTAACCTAAAATATTCAAAATTTTATTTTTGAAATTACCTCAGCTTGCAAAATATTACAACTCAATTGCATTTTATTTCATAAAAAAATCACATTTCATTTAGACA
>JACWBX010004510.1:0-24797 GCA_014622435.1 Polypedilum pembai
CTCTTTTTCTAATAAAATTACTTTAAAACAATTGCTTTTTTCGTTTTTGCCGTAAATATTGAATATTTACTCAACTGCAAAAGTTTTAAAATTAAAATTTTAAGTCTTTTATTTCAGCAAAAAACTTTAAACTTGCAATCAATAATATTTGTTTAAAAATTGATATGATATTGTAAGTGATCTTCATTCAGTAATGAATACTCACAAATTAAGTTTTTCTGTTTTTAATATAAATCATAATTCAATGAAATCACGAAATAAACAACCAAACGACACAATAAGATATAAGAATATTTAAATAAAGAAATAATAGTTACATTTTTAATTTAATATATAAAGTTTCTTCAGTCAAAATAAAATTTCTTTTTTGTTCTCTTTTGAAACTAGAACAAAATTCCATCTAGAGAAAATACAATGACAATAATAACTTTTGAAGCTTACAGCAAATAATTGAATCAGTGAAAATCAAGAAGAAAATCCGCAATAAATTGCATTGCATTTTTTGCTCCAAATAATGCAAACAATGTTGCATTCCATATATGAAACTATTTTCTCTTTATTCTCTCTCAATTTAGAACCTCCAGGTCAAATACCAAATGAACCAACAGTCATTGACAGCAGTGCCAATCATTTGAGCTTATCATGGATGAAACCGCAATGTAACGATGCAGCACCAGTTATTGGTTATCGTATTGATTCATGGACTGTTGGGAAAGAAGGCGATGCAACATGGAAAGAGATTGGAACGTCACCAATTGCAAGTTTTGATGTTTTCAATTTAAAACCTGGCTGCGAATATCATTTTCGTGTTACGCCACGTAATCGCTATGGCTATGGACCATCAACACAAACCACATATCCGATTATGTTTGGTGATGTTGTAAAACTGCCTGAATTTACTAAAATACTTCCTGGACAATTAAAAGCGCTTGTCAATAATGACATAATTCTCGAATGTGTAGCAATGGGTTCTCCTCGTCCCGATATAATTTGGTATAAAGATGGCATTCGTATTGATTCAAATGAAAAGCGTATTATCTCCATTATTGGACCACTATGTCGTTTAGTTATTCGCAATATCACTGAAGAGGATGATGGTCGATATACATGTGAAGCATCAAATAAAGAAGGAAGAGTTTCAACTTTTGCTCGTGTTCAAACCGTTTCTGATCCAAAAATATTTGAAGCTGACAATAAATTGAAGAAAAATGTTGAAAGTGATTTGGAACAATTGAGCAATGATGAAATTTTGCCACAATTTACAATGAGATTGCGAGATAGAAGAGTTCAATGCACTTATCCTGTTAGACTGACTTGCCAAGTGCTTGCTGTTCCACAAGCAACTATTGAATGGTACAAAGATGATGTAAAATTAGTTGAAGATGATCGATTTGCATTTCTGCAAGAAGATCAATTTAATACGCTTGAAATTTCACGAACTTATTTAGAAGATAGTGGACAATATACAGTTACTGCTCGTAATGAACTTGGATCTGTCTCATGTCATTGCAATTTGATCGTCGACAAAGGTATTCGAGCGTACATTTCACCCGAGTTTTACAAACCGCTCGACATGATTTACACGTGCAATGAGAATGAAGAAATTCGCTTACAAGCACATGTTGAAGCTTATCCTTCAGTGGGCGTTACATGGCATCATGATGGCATTCGTTTAAGACCAAGTCGACGAATTCAGGCAACTCTCGATACTGATGGTGTTGTTACATTAATTATTACTGGAGCAACAATTAAAGATGCTGGAACTTATACATGTGTGGCTTCAAATGCAGTTGGACGAGTTGAAAGCACTTGCAAAGTAAGCGTCATTGAAAATCCAGACAAAAAATCCCGAGTTATTCCATCAATCGTTGCACCTGATGCTCCGTAAGCGAAATTTTTATCATATAAGTTATCAGTAGCATTTAATGTCTCATTAACATTCACAGCTACTCGAAAGAACCAATGTTCCTCACAAAGCCACGCTCAAGTGAAGCATATGAAGGAGATACAGTCATTATTATGTGTGAAGTGATTGGCGACCCAAAACCAGAGGTCATATGGCTTCGAGACTTCTTAAAAGTGAGTAAAATTCAAATATTTCTAATTTTGACAAATCTCCTTGAACTCTAACTTGTGCAATGAATACGCTAGCTCGCTAGCGCATTTTTGATGATTTCTTTTATTTACTCAACTTGTCATTACGCGAACTTGTGTCACAATGAGTCTTCATCGTCTTTTGTTAGAGTATATACCATGCCTCAGACAAATTAATGATCCTTCAACTTTTTCTCTCTCTTTTGCTCTTCTCGTGACTGCTGCCACGACTACATGATGATGTGTATATGTATTATTTTTTAGTAAAAGAAGAAAAAGCATTTTTCAAATCTCTGAAATGTTTAAAAGATAAACTTAGTAATTGAGATGCTCACAGGTGAAAATGGGATATACATAAGAGCAGTAGAGACTGTGTGAATGTATGTGACAAATCTTGAGAAAAAAAAAGTTATTTTTGAGTCACAGCATGGAGACTTCTTATGACGGCTTATTTTCCGCTCTCTAGAGATCCATGACTTTGTTTACTTCTGATGAAGCTGCGATGAAAAATGAGCTTTGATGAGTCTTAAGAAACTTTCGAGTGAATTGTTGAGTTCAAGGTCAAAGAATTGGAAAAATAATAGAAGATCAAGAAATAAGAAAATTTGAATAAAAAAATTTAATGATTTAAAATTAACGTTCTTTATCATATTAAACTTAATGTTATTTTGACCGATTTGGAGAATTGAATTATTTTTTAAAATAACGGTTTTCAATTTGAATTTTCGAAATTTATCTTCCAAATTTTTCGAAAATAAGTTTTTCTAATAATTTAAATAGAAAACTTTCATCAATTGAAGTTTTGTAATTTATTTCAATTTATTGAATTTCTTTTCAAGATATTTACAATTCTTTTACAAGTCAATAATGTGAATTAATAATTTTTTTTGAATGAAAGAAATTTAGAATTTCGAAAATAAACAAAGAAAATATTTTAAATTGAAATTATTTGTTAATTTCCAAGGTAGGGACAGTTCCAAAAAAAATTTTTTATTTTTCAAGCTCGCCTACTGACATTAAAAAAAGTTACTGACCAAATTGTACTAGAAAGCTTTCGAAAGCTTTTATAAAAAAATTTGATTGAGTTTTTCTGTTGACTTGCAAGGTGTTTCGCAACGAAACTTTTATTTTTGTGCTTAGTATTTGGAAATCTATCAGAACTAAACAAATTTTACTTAAAATTCAGTTTATTTAAGAGTTTTATAAAAGCTTTTTAGTAAAAGTTGGTGTAGTAACTTTTTTCAACGTCAGTATGCGAGCTTGAAAAATAAAAATTTTTTTTTGGAACTGTCTCTACCTTGTTAATTTCTTAGTTTATTTGATTAAATTGCAGAAGTTTATAAATGAATAAATTGAAACACAAATTTATAAGATGGAAAAATTTAAAAAATAAACAAAACAAAACCTTCCATTATTTCTCAAAAATTCTTCAAAAATACCAAAAATGGCTTCTAAAAATCATTTAGACAAGCTCATAAGTAGAAATATTTCTTATTTTTGCTCATTAAATTCTGCTGTTGACAGAAGGGTTGATTGTCAAATATTATTGTCATTTAATTAAGGAAAACAAAGACGAAGAATTTAAGACGCTCACATATATTTGATAGAAGGGTAGCATGCCAGCTTTTCATGTCACATACACACACACACGCGTGTTCACAATATTTGTACAATAAATTGAGCGATGAAATTTGCGGGTAGGCGAGTCAGTAAGTTTTTAAAAGGAAAAAATTGATAAATTTGCGAATTCAGGAGAGGCAGTGAGCAAAAGAAAGCAAGTCAACGAAGAGTGAACGTTAACAAAGCATTAAAAATATATTAACTGAAGCCAAAGAAAAAAAAGACATAACATAATAGTAATAAAGAAAAGAGTTTAATTTCCGTGAAATGAAATGGCATGGAAATGTTCAACATTTTTGTTCCTTGCGTCTGCTGTTCATTCATGTCATTTGCCGTGCGACAATTCGATGAAAAATGGCAAAACATTAAAATCTCATACATATATTGGAATGTATAGGGTGATGAGTGAAGAAAATTGAAAATTGAATTTTTTTTCTCCCTCACGACAGGAAATAAAATCGAGTTTCTTCCAACCATATCGCTGCCATTAATTGAGAATTTTTGCACTCCATTATTTTTGAATATATTTGAATTGATGGTGATGATAAATATGCATGCATATAAAAGATTGTGCATTCTAGGGAAAAGAAAACTTTTTATGCATGCAGACGACGGCAAAGATGGCTGTGATGCGATAAAATTTAAATCTGCATAATTGAGCAAAATTTTTTCATCTTTTTATTCCTCCGTTCGTATTTTTATTAGAAAAGTTTATGCACAATAAAGGATGAAATTAAATATTTCTCTCTTACTCTCTTAGTTTAGGCAAAATGCTACGACGATGACTCTGCTGAAAATTCATACTATATTTTCACATAAATTTTCGCAACATTCCGCATTTAAAACCAATTATCCATATAGCTAAAAGTAATATTTCAAGTTTAACCGAATATATTTTAAGCATTTGCATACTGTGCGGATTTTCAGTAATTTAGTTGAGCTGTAGTTTTTAATCGCTTGAGGGAAATGTTTTTTACCACATATATGCAAAATTCACTCTTAATACTGAATATTTAATATGGCTCATTTAACTCGATTATAATTCAACTTTTAGCAGTTTATTTAGTTGAGATATAAGATTCACTTTTAGTTTAAATACTGTTTAGTAAAGTAACTTTAAAATAGGGTTCGCCACAAACGGTTTGCAAACGTTTCAAACTGTTTGCAAACCATGTATGTAAATTTTGAAACCTTAAATGTCTGTTAGATATTAGAAGTATAAAACTTGTTTCTACAACTAAGTCATTGTTTATTACGGCTTATTTCATTCTATAATGTTAAATAATACAATATAGAGTATCAAAATTTTCAATTTAAGACTCCAGACTTTCAAAATATCTGCGGTATAGAAATTATCTGTATCAGATGAAACAAGATTACAGAAATCAACATAAATGAAAATAAGCTTGTACCAAATTGTTTCAGAAGCTGCAAATGAACAAGGAATTCTAAATATATTCGATACAATTTTTAACAAGTTGGGAAATTCAATAGATTCAAATAATTTCCAATAATCAATGGCTTCTAAACTAATCAACATTATCTTCAGAGATTCATTTAAATAAAGTATAAAATTATTATTAAATGTTTCTTAATACTAAATTGAATCTTGTTTGTTAGCTAAATGAGTGGTAATTTTGGTTTTATACAATTATTTCACAATTTTACTCAAATATAAACAATGAAAATCAACGAACTTTTATGTTTTGAAAACATGTGAGTGGTTTGCAAACGGTTTGTAAAATGGTTTGCAAACCGTTTGTTTGCAGACCGTTTGCAAACAGTTTGTAAATTTCCGAACCCTAGTTATAAAAGAGAAGTCGGAAAAAAATTGTAATTAAAAATTTATAAAATAAATCACATTTTTATAGTGTGCTGATTACTATTAATCCAAATTACCGTGCACTCATATAATGTGGAATGCCTTAGCCATTTATCTATCATTTTCGTTATGCCAAGTAGCATTTAGTGCAATGTCATGATTATTATCCTAAACTCTTAATATTTCCTTAATATTTTACCTTCTGAGGTACTGCACAAATACTTTAATTACTTTCAGCGAGTTGAAGCTTTATTGAGTGGAGAAAATTGCATATTTACTGACTTTCTAAAGATTGTGAGAAGGTGCAACTATAAAAAGTTGACTCTATATTATGACATATGCATAAATTTAATTATTCTCGGTTAATAATAAAAGCAGCAACCGAATTAGTGACTGGAGTATAAGCTTAAAAAAAGAAAAACTTTGATTTGTTGAGTCGAAATATTTGTTTTTCATTAATTTAACGCTTTTATTCGAATTTTATTTCTCTCGAAAATTAAATTTTAAATAAAAATTGATTTTTCCAAAAAAAGTGAAATTAAATTAAATTGATTTTTTAAACAAGAATATAAATAAATGTCATTGACGATTAATAATGCAATTTATATTATATTTAAGCTTTAAAACTTAAATTTCAAGAGAAATCTTTGAAAAACAAAGTTCAAACTAAGAAAAAAGATTTTAATAAAAAGATAAAGAAAGATATTTTAATAAAGTTTAAATTATATCTCTATCGTTGGTCTGGTAATAATTTATTGAATGCACAAATGGATGCTCACTTTTATTCATAGATCGTCTCGATAAGATATGGATCGGTTATGATGCATTGCTATTGTCATTTTTTTGCTCCATTGTAGTTTAGCGATGTGTTATGATAATAAATTATCAACTCCATTGTTTCCAAATGCATTTATCATCGCCTTTTCATCGCTAATATTTAAATAAAGTGGAGATTTCTAATGCAAAAAAAGAGAGTGTTATACTTGAGGCTTTGTGCAATAAATTCATGCACTATTGTGTTATCTTGACATCGATTTCGCTGCTTGATATCGTACGTTTAGTTTTAACCTTTTAATAGAAGCTCTCTGCATGATGTGGATGATATTGAGTGAAGTAATTAAACGATAAGTATAGTGAGCAGCTTTTTCATTTAATTTTCAAACTTTAATCAGTTGCTCTGCTTTAGCACCCACAAATTATGTTAATAAACAAGCTCGTTAGATAATTTAAGTTTCAAGTACATCGCAGCAGCAACAGTGGAGAATGATTTTCGATATATTCATTATAAGCATTCATCTTACATCACATTTAGATGCCAATGCTTTAATTTTGTTGTTTTTGCGCTCTTTTTGCGCTCATGCTCTCTCATGTGCATGCTGCTTACAGAGGAATTGTCTAATTTGCATAATTATGATGTACCATAATTCTTGTAACAATTTCATTAGTCAATGAACATACGCTGCTGTTAAAGTTGTTGCTGCTCAGCAATTTTATATGTGCAATTTTTAACATTTTTACAAGCATATAAAAATATTATTATCGGATTGTCAGAGAGTCGTTGCTGCTTGGTACAGCTTGTGTGAGCTTAATAATTGATATGGCGTGAAATTGAGGTTGTGATTTGAAGTAACATTGAAAATTATTACCTTTTTATACAGCACACTCTTGACTGTCTTTATATTGCTTTAGAAAAAAAATTTAATCAATTTTTAGATTTAAAAATGATTAATTTTGATTCAAAACGTTGTTTTACTGCTACTACCAAGAAATTCATTGAAAAATTTAAAATGAGCTTTTATTTAAACCTTTTGTTTATGCAATTCCTTTTTTGAATTTATTTCAAAATATCTACGATGAAACGACAATAATATGTTTGTGATGAGAAGCAAGTTAAGTAATACAAAAGAAAAGGATTCAAACTACGTTAAAAATAAATTTTTATAAAAACTGAAAGTGATAAATAAAAAATTGAAAGAATTTTATTGAGTCAATTGACTCAGAGCATAAAATAGTTTTGAACTGTCTTGATGGGTCTGATGATCCTGGATTCGAATCCCGAAGTGGAAATCTTGAGGATTTTGAATTTTAAGGTATTTTTTACGCCTAAAACTTACTGCTATCGGATCGCAGTATAAAAGGTAGAATCCACCGACGAATATTACGAGAATGTCAAGCTCATCCCTGTCTTCACTAATCGTATCGTCAGAATGATGAATGACATGTTGTTCGACGGAACACGCTTCAAATTGGAGCAGTCACATACAACGCCAAACGGGGTGTTGGTCACCGAGCCGACAGATAATCTGCAGATAAATCTGCGGACAATCTGCAGACAATTTGCAGATTTATCTGCAGACATGAGCAGATAATCTGCAGATAAATCTGCAGATCGTCAGAATGATGAATGACATGTTGTTCGACGGAACACGCTTCAAATTGGAGCAGTCACATACAACGCCAAACGCTTCACAGTGGAGTAACAGGAAATCATCATCATATAGGTATTAAAGCAACAGTTAAAACTATGGTAAAAGACAAAAAATTTGTTTACGACAATTAAATTTTAATTTCGAATTAATATTAAGGTAATTTTCATATTTTGCTTTATTAAAGAAAATAAAAAGGAACAAAAAGTTATATAGGTAACAACACTTTTAAAATGAAATTTTTTTAGAACATATAACAATTGAATATTTTAATTTTGCATTGACAAAATTTTAAATTAAAAGAGAAATCTTCAATTTTATTTTTAAATAAAAGCATATAAAACTTTCTAGAAATGCACCAGCTCTTCAAACATAATATAAAATAATCTAAGACATAAGAGATGAATAATTAATTTCTTCCTTCCTCCTCTAGCAACTTATTATTCATCTACATAGAAAGCAAAAAAAGATGATGATGCTACAAATAATAGCCATAAAAGCCACATAGAGAAAGAAAGAAAGAATTTTTTCAATTTAATTTAATTCCCTTGTGCAGTTCATGCATGTATGTTGTATATATAAAATATTTCAACCATAATAGTTACTCTGTGCTGTTATTTTACCTTGTTTGCATACCTTTTGCTCTTTTGTGTGTGTATTTTAATTTTTATCTCCTTCGAGCACTTAACAATTGCTCCATATTTCAAAAAATAAAAAATTCACATTTGCATGCGCACACACAGTTAAAGAAAGTTTCTACGATTGAGGCATCGCATGATACAAATGCATGCTTATGAATGCACATCGAATCGCATATTTATATATTAGTTTCTGCTTCTCTCTTCTCTCGCATACATGCACGTAATGACTTGCGCGTACTTAATGATTTTAAATGTGTTTTGTCCTAAAGCGGCAAGACGCAATTGAAAATCGCATTTGCAATTGAATATTGCCATCATCTATTTTGTTTAAAAGCATTAAATGCTAATTAATGTCTACATTTTCTTCTTTGCTTTGCTTGCTTGCTCCACTTGATGGCTAATGAATTTTTATTATTATAAAACCGTAATGTGTTGCTGCCATGACGACTTGTCGATAGTCAATAATATTTATATTGTCATCATAGCAACCACACATTCTTTAGCAAAATTATTTATTTTGTTTATCGCAGAAGAAGAAGAAAAATTCTTACAAAAAATATTTTTTTTGCACATATAATGGCACATGATGGTAACAAACGACTAACGGCAACGAATCTATCAACAATGTACGGAAGGTGAGCAAATATTGTGTGGAATAAAATTAATTAAAATAAATTTATTCAATTTTCTCTCGTTACATGCTCTCAGAATAACACACAATGAGAATGCCAGGATGAAGATTTGCTTTTGCACTGATATGGACAAGTCAGTGCTGCTGAATAACTTTGAGAAACGTGGTTGGATGCAAGTGACAGCTGACGATGATTGGAATTTTTATTGGGCTGGAACACAAACTTGTAGAAATATTTTCAGTGTTGATTCTGGTTATAGAATGCATGATAATCAGTTGAGTAAATTTTACAACTCTCAAAAATCAATTCTTAGGTAATTTTCTTTTTATTTAGGCTTATAAATCATTTTCCAAATCATTATGAACTTTCACGTAAAGATTTACTTGTGAAAAATATTAAAAGATATCGAAAAGATTTAGAGCGCGATGGAAATCCATTGGCAGAGAAGGTAAATGATGGCGGAATCAATGGACCAAAATATCTCTACCTTGATTTCATTCCTGTGACATTTGTGCTTCCGGCAGGTAATTAATTTTCATAATTGAATGCTAAATACTTTTTTTTTCTCAATTGCTACCAGATTACAATATGTTTGTCGAGGAATATCGAAAAAACACACAAAGTACTTGGATCATGAAGCCAACTGGCAAGTCACAAGGTGCTGGAATTTTTCTCATTAACAAACTCAGCAAACTCAAGCGTTGGTCACGTGAAGCAAAAACTTCATTTCATCCTGCAATTGGCAAAGAAAGTTACGTCATATCGCGATACATTGAAAATCCATTGTTGATTGGTGGCAAAAAATTTGATTTGCGTCTTTATGTGCTCGTCACCTCGTTTCGACCACTCAAGGCTTACTTGTTTAAACTGGGCTTCTGTCGATTCTGCACCGTCAAATATGATACAAGTGTCACCGAACTGGATAATATGTATGTGCACTTGACAAATGTCAGCGTCCAAAAGCATGGCGTAAGTATATCTTAATTTACATAAATGTTTACTCATTAATGAGACCAATTGAGAGATTAATTATGCGATCAATTTTGGAGGTTGTTGAGATTTTGGTTAAAGTTTTGTATGAGGAAGAGAAGGGAGGTATATTTGAAATGTAATTAGTTAGCTAGATGGAAATAATTGATGATTTTTTTGGTTTCAAATGAGCATTAATATTTTTAATTTGATTGACCGTTAAAATTTTAGAAAATTTAACGGTTAAATTTGTAATTTAATTTACCATGAAATTTTTTTGAAATTTTAACGGTTATTTAAATTTTAAATCTTTAAAACCGATAAAAATTAAAATTTCAAAATGAATATTTTTTGATTAAAAATTTTTAATCCTATTAGCCCTTCTATAACCTCATTGACATAAATAGCTCTTTAAACACCTCTATTAAAACAAATCATTTCCAATTTACAACCTCATTACACACCTCATTGCGAGATCAACTAATTCATTTATTTACTCACTTAATGAAACCAAAAATAGTGTGAGCAAGAAAAACACAAAAAAGTCGTCTCTCTCTTTCTTTAATTTCGATGAAATATCAAAGTCAAAGCATGAATAAAAAGAGTGAGAGTTGAAGGAGGAAAAAGAAGAAGAAAAAAAATTAGAGGCAAACTTGCATACAAACAAAAGTCAATCAAAAGAGGAGGGAAAAAAATTTGATCTCATTTTGATGATTAAAAAAAGTCTTGAAATTTGATTTTTTTTTGTGTTTATTTTTCAAGGGCGAATATAACAACTTGCATGGCGGTAAATGGAGCGTACAGAACCTGAAACTGTATTTGGAGGGCACGCGAGGCAAGAAAGTTACAGAAAAACTATTTGGTGGCATCAATTGGCTTATTGTGCATTCACTCAAAGCTGTACAGCCAGTTATGGCCTCGGATCGACACTGCTTTGAATGCTATGGCTACGACATCATTATTGATAACAATTTAAAAGCGTGGTTAGTTGAGGTTAATGCTTCACCATCTCTGACATCAACAACTGTAAATGACAGAATTTTGAAATATAAATTAATTGATAATATTCTCAACATTGTTCTCCCACCAGAGGGGATTCCAGAGTAAGTTATTTGAAGTGGAAAATTTTAATTAACTCAAAATTCCTTGTTTTGACAGTGTTCGTTGGAATAAAGTACCAAGTGCTGAAAATCTAGGCAATTTTGAGTTGCTCATTGATGAGGAACTGGCATCACAAACACAGGATGATAATATGCTCAATGGGAATGTAGCAGGTGGAAAGCGAACAAATAATCGATGGAAATAAATTGGAAAGCTATTTGAATGATTTTATGAAAAATTTGATTGGAAAGAAATAAACAAAAATTGCTTTTTTAAACATGAAAAGGAAAAGTTTCATTTTTATGCCATTGAAAATTGCTTTTTATGTGACAACCTTCACAGGCAAGACAATATAAAGAACATAAAAGGAATAAAAAGAAACACACTCAACAATATGATTTATTTTGAGCAGTCGAGTTTTTAATAAGCCTTTTTTTATTAGTTTCTGAATAGTACAATTGTTGCTTCACAATTCCTTTTAGAAAATCATTGTGAATATTATTTGGGCTTGTGTTGACATGATTTGTGTTTTTTGCTTTGAAAAATTATAGTCAACATTGAAAATTTCTATTTTGTTACATCAAAATTTTTCTCTTAACATGGGTTGGTGCAAATCAAAATCAAAGAGCAAGGAAGAGTTTGTCATTAAAACAGGATCATGTGGAATGACAAATAACTGTAAAACGTCAAGCTGTGGAATTTATTGCACACCTTGCTCTAGTAGAAATCGTGGAAATTGGGATTCTGTTTGCGCAACATCTCACTGTCCAAAAAGCAGCTATAACTTTGTCTCATCACCATCCGCTTGTCATTGTTGTCGTCCAAAATCAAGATCCAGATCACGTTCAAAGTCCAAATCGAGATCGAAGTCAAAGTCTAGATCAAATTCAAAGTCAAAGAAGAGCAAAACAAAGTGTGATCACCAACACTCGAAATCAGGATGTAAAATTGGATGTACAAATAAGAAACCTTGTGTATCATGTTGTCGTGGAATTTCTTGTCCAAATGATGGTGATTCAAAGAAAACGAAAAAATCAAAATCAGTTGGATGTATGGGAAAAAGCAAAAGTAAAACTAAATGCAAGAAATAAAATTTAAAATTCAACCCTTTTCAGTTTGAATTTTTTACATTCTATGAAATTTTCAAAAATTTAGTGTGTCAAACTTTTAATGATTTAAAAATAAAATTGAAATCAAAAATTTAATCAAATTTTGAAGAGCAACCAATTTAATGAATATTTTTACTGATGTTTCGATTTTTTTGATGCATAAAATTAAAATAAAAGTCGAAATTTTATAAATTCTGATTTTAAAGGTTTTTTAATTTTTAAATTTCTAATTTCACAAAAATATTTTATAAAAAAGTTTGCAAAGTGAATAAAAATCAAAGAGGCGTATGCAGTCATTGATTAAAGCCTACCCAAAGCGCAGCACACGCGGCAGTGAGTTGACATTAATGTGTGAGTGACACATGCAAGAATGACAAGATTAGAAGCGTCTCAAGTGACATTGATTGATGATGAAATGTAGTAAATTGTGTAAATCCAGATGTTGTGCTGCTGCGTAAATCATTGCTATTTTTAATAAATAGTTGGTGTAGGATAATTGAGAATTTTGAATTTACTTCCTTGAGCACTATTATGTGTGTATGTGTGTAAGAACATGATATTATGTATGTTTTTATTAATAAATGTTTCAATCAAATGTCGTATATAACATAGAGAAATAGACACACAAAGGAATCGACGAACGATCAATAAGTTAATAAATTCCTGTCGTCTATTGTCTTTTATGCTAATTAGACTTGTAGCGATATTAGGCTATGGCATTAAAAGCCTCTAAACTGCCTCATTTTCATACACAATTGCATATATTTAAAACGCGTTCAAAACTTGACAATGTTGACTGCCTCGAATTGGCGAAACAATAGATGAAGATGAAAATAATCGTAAATTTCATGCCATCGAAATGTCTGTATACATATGTAAGATGCCTTCATTATCATTATCCACTTTATCGTTGGCAATTTTCATACATATAAATTGAATATCTTCATTATTATACGCTCACTCACTCTTATTCTATGCGTGATTAGCATTTGTGAAGCCACACAATTTTTGAGTACACAATAGAAAAATAAAGTTTGACACATTCGGGTTGTTGCTTGGAAAGCGCGCACTCGGCTTTTGTCTTTGTATATCGTATATGGTGAATAAAAAATGACTCAATTATCAATGAGATGTGCACCATAAGCACAAGGAGAGATATTTATGTTACATGCATAAGATATGAGCTTGCACTGTTCAATTGTTATTTCACTTCAACTTACTTCAAGAAGAAGTTATCGTGTGTGTGTAATTTAGAAGGCTTGGATTCTGCTGATGGTTATTTATTAGTAGTTGATTATAGAAAAAGAGCTGTGAAGAAGATGAAAAGGATTGTGAAACTTTTTTGAACGATAAAAAAACTATTACTTCAAACAGGAACTTGAATTCAAATTTTGCAATATATGAAAAAAATAATTTTGAATTTAAAAATTGGAAATTTAAATATTTTTTGACCGTTAAATAAAAATTGCCCAATCCTTGTAAAAAGCTATAATAAAAGAAAAAACTCTATTTTCTTTCTTCTCTCGATATTTCTACATATAGACACAATCATTAAGCGAGAGCTGACTGTTACACATATCAGCTTGAGCACTCTAAATGGACAGTATGTAATGTTGAAGCTTTCATTATTATTGTTACCACTCAAAAGAGTATAATAAACTTGTTTTTTTTGCAGCACTCTTTCTGTTTCTCCTCGATCTCTATGCATTAATTATTCAACAATGCATTGATATAAATAATTTTTTTTTATCAAATATTAAATTTTTTTTCAATGCATTTGTGCAATAATAATAATCTTGTGTGTCGGGGAGCAAGTTATGCAAAAATGAGCAGTGATATAGCGAATAGGATAAGGCGTGAGTAAATTCTGTGGCTCTAATTGAACGCCACTGTCTAGTTTTTGTTTTCTTCTTATTTCATGCCTCAGCTCGGTCGAATAGATACAAAGGTGTGTCTTTATAGGAGGTTTACTACTTTCATATCGGTAACAAATCTTCAATTGCAATTTCGAAGCAGCTGGCCGCTGCTTGTAAGCTGTAAAGCTCCGCATTTTCGTGTACATATTTTTTTATGTTGGTTAGTTATGAAATTATTGTACATGAAGGCATAAAGTATTAATAAAGTGCTTTGAAATCATTAAATGCTTTTCTTGTTAAATTGTTGTGTGTGCGAAATAGCAACAACAACAAAGTCGAGACCCGAAAGCAAATCTAGACAAAAACTAAATGCAGTACATTTTTTTTGATGATAGCAGAACTTGTTGCTTGTTTATTATTTTCTGTTGTTGCTTGAGAAGGAAGGTATATTCATGCATTCGACAGATGATTAGGAAGGCACATGCAGACACTTCATTTTCATTAAATAAAATTGAACTGCATATTAGCATCCTCGAGGTATGAGAAATGCTTTCTCGTGTATTGCATGATCATTAAAAAATAGACACGAGAAAACAAGAAGATGAATTGAAGATGATTGCTAATGCTGAAGATGCTTCTATCCGACAGCCGCTGGGCAGTGAAATGAATGGGTTGAGAGCGATAAAAAAAATCGATTCTTAGAAGCCAATTTCTGTCCATGAGTAAAAATGTTAATTTAAATTCCAGTACAACCATTGCAGCAAAAATAAATTTCAAATTAAATCCAGTCCCTTCATCACATCAACAGTAAGAGCGAATAAAAAGAGAAGAAAAATTCAATTTAATTTCTTTATCTTAAAATTCTTTCAGAGTGCATGCTTTACTCTGCTGCTCTTGCTGCTGTATTTATTTACATTAAATGCATAATTAATTATTCGCGTGTGGGCACTTCATTCTTCATTCCCTTCGTCGTCCATATATGTGTTTATGCCACTGTTTCGGGATCAATATTTTTTGCGCATTTTTTATAAAATAAGATACTTTTTTTTTGTTAAACGCCTTAACTCATTTTAAAATTTGTTAATTAAATTTGGTTTTTTCATTTTAAAAAATTTAACGGTTGTTGCAATTGAAAAATTTCTAAAATTTAAAAATCATTTGAAATAATTTTTCAGAATTTCACAGGGGGAACAGCTTCAACGAAAGATGCAAAAAACCGAAAGATAACGAAAAAAACGAAATGACGAAAAGTAGCGAAAGAAAAACGAAAAAAAAAAATTTCTTTCGTCAGAGCTGATTTCCCCCTGGAATTTCAAGAAGTTTATGAATATTGAAAACAAAATGAGTGTAACGATTTTTGAAATTTAAATTTGAATCTGACCGTTATATTTTCGTAAATTTTTGCTTTTCAAAAACTCAAAACTGAAGCAACGAGTAGTGAATAAATTGCAAAACTAATAGAAACTAGAAAGAATAATTCATCTGCATATAAAAAGAGCAAATGTAGTTTGTGAGTGAGATAGTTATGCAATATTTCTATAGATAGATCGCATTAGCAGACAATAGACTAGTTTACCTATTGCAACTATGCGATAGGCTAGTGGGCAACAAAATCGCAAATAAAAACAACGGCGGCAGCAACAGTAAAATGATTCATCGGGCGGGTGTTAATTTATTGACAAGACTCTATTGCAAATGACACGAGTCGAGTAAGTGAGTTCAAGTGAGAGCTGCTGAATTCCAAAATAAAGGTTATTAGTTAATGCATATCAATCTCTTTCTCTACTATTTAATGCATATACAGAAATTGCCGCTTCATCACATCATAGAGTTACATTACAAACTTAAAGTTGTGCTGTAGTCAATGATAGAGAGAAAAAGAAGTGAATGCTTACATATAAAAAGTCTTTAAGTCATAAAATCGACATGTAATTAAAATATCTCCATGGTGTATAAAATAAAACTTTTTTTGTGTTATTTATCTCGTGCTCTTTCTCCCTGCGTTTTACAACTCATAAACTGCTGATATATTTTTTTAAAAGGAGATTTTAATCGATTTAAAGAGATTTCTGTGCTTTACATTTTTAATTATCGACAAAAAATATGTTTTGTGAGTCAAACGACCGTAGCGGTAACCGAAATGAGGTTATTGATGCTGAATTGCGGAGATTTTTTCCTCAAACTTCCAACTCAAGGCTCTCTTTCAATCTATTATTTAAGCGCGCAGAAATTGATGGTGAAGTTAACTGAATGTCAGTACTCTTTCGATACTCTAATTATTTGTTTCTATCCATAAGATGGGGCACAATAATTCTCTGTTTTTAGTATTTCGAACCTGTATGGTGTTTAATTAAACGGTTGTGTTTAATTACAAAAGTTCATGGATGATTAAAAGCTTAGAACGGCAGATTACTGTGTGAGATATACGCTGATGAAGTCATGTGATGAACTGTTGTGTGTTTAATGAATTGCTCAAGAACAAACAAATGAGATAAAACGAAAAAGAAGCTGAAAGATTGATTGATTTTTAATTAACCCTCTGTTAACTCCCTCGGAGCAGTTTTGGCTTGATCTTTTAATTGAATTGTTTTGAATTAACACAAAATGATTGTTTATGTGAATTTTTATTATTTTATATATTTCTCATCAATTTTAAAGAGAATTCTGACGTCAACGAAATTATTTTATCAGCTGTTTTAAAATATCAAATGAAACTAAAATTAGTTGTTTATTTATAACTTTTTTTAGTTTCTTTCTCAATTTTATTAAATAGCAGAAAGTTTACTGACAAGAAGAGGTTTCATGAAATTTTTGACAGTATTTTCTACTTGAGCTACTGCACCAGATCTAAGACATGTTAAGTAATCATGAGATTTCTGCAAAAATAAAAGTTTTTAAAATTAATAATAACGTAAAATTTGGAGTCTAAAAGTTAATTGTTAATCATAAAAATTTCTTTTCAACTTACATCAGAATTACAAACATCTCTTGCATCTCGCATATTTTGAGAATACTTTTGCATACTTTTCCAGCTAATTCCACTCAAAATTATGTCTGTAGCTCCTGTTATTTGATTGTTATTTTGAAGAGTTTTTATATTATCAAAGGCTGTAATAGTTTGGTTTTGGAAAGCTTCAGTTGCTGTTCTAGCACATTCATTATCAAGACCCTAAAAAGATTTTTTTAAATTCTTTTATCAAAATTTCTTAAAATAATTTAATGTAGAGAATTTCATCACTTAAAAATTTAAATCTAATCTCGCAGTTATCGTTTATTAATTTTTTAGAACAAACTCGTTTGTTGTTTTAAGGAAAAAACATTTTAGTTCCAAATGAACTTTATATTGCAAGGAGATAGACTTAATTTAAAAATTTAGCACTACTTAATTTCCATACAGTTTCTTATTAAGATACTTCAATATTAAAAACTTCTTTTTTACTTACTGTATTCCAAGAATCAAAGGCTGAATTAACCAAAGGGTTTGCATTATTGATGAGATCATTCAAAATGGGATTTAGCAAAGTTTCCAAATCCGCTGATGCAGAAAAGATAACGAAGCTGAAAATAACAGAGAGAAAGACAAAACTTTTCATTTTGACTGTTTATTGAGAACTAATATTTTTATCATCAATTTTTATTGTCGTATTTTTAACAGAATTTATTCAGGTGATTTAAAAACACATTTTAATAAACTTTTGAATGTATTGAAATTTATTCATCTTCATTCAATAGTAATGACTTCAAAAAGTCAACCATCTTTTATAACTCTTCTAGTGCTTTTACTAGTACGCATCGAGAAATTTCTTCAGAGGGCTAAAATTTAGTTTGATAAGGAATTTAAAATTTAGGTTTATGAAAATCAATTGAAAATAACTAGCAACAAAATACTGGTATTATGCTGTGAGAGCCAAGACGTGAGAACTCTTTAATTTCTTAAAAAATTATTTACTTTTTTGAATTTTGCATGATTTTTTTTAGAAATTTTAAGAACACTGAGAATTCACGACTTGGTAAGAACATAGAAGTTTTACATCATAATGCAAGAAAATTTAATTCTCTACTAGATCATGCAAGAAGTTCTTACGTCTTGATTCGAATTTTGTTCCTTGATAAGAATAAGATTTAAAAATAAAGTAACAACTTACATTTAAATTACATTCATTCAAAATATTCACAATTCTGTCTGAAATATGAGTTTGAATATTCGCTCTTTCGTCATCACTAACTATTTTCCCACTTAATTCTTCAATACATTTGTATCCATTGTTAAGTATTTTATCCAGAGATATTCGGATGTTACGAAGTTTATTCAAAATTGAAATATTATCATTCTGGAAGAAGAAAATTATAAAAAGCCCTTTAAAAGTTCTTAATTTTTTTTGTTTGAAGAAATCAAATAAAGTATCGTCCAATCAAGTTTTCGAAAAAATAATTTACTAAAATTCACTATAAAAAAGTTTAAATTTTCAACAATGATAGTAAAAATTAACTTTTTAAAAGCTATACAAAATTCATTACAAACATAATAAAATTGACTAAAGTTTTAGTGAGCTAAAATTTAACTATATGTCAGTGAAGTTTTATATGAGTTTACTACAAATTTGCTATCAAAATTTTCTGATTGCAAGAGAAAAGAATTGGAAGTTTAAAGTTTTTAGTAGAAATTTTTTCTCATGATTCGTCTATTTATTAAAATTTAATTAAAAGCAAAAATTCGAAACAACTTTTTAAAAATTACTTACTTTGGGTGAATTGCTTTGAGGATCAGATTTACTTTTTCCAATTTCATTTCTAATTAAAGCAAGAGTTTGATCTTTGAAACGATTGTAGCAAACATCCAATGCTCCTTTAAGATTTGCAGAAGCATTTGTAAATGTAAAAACTAAAATAATTCCGATAACGATAAAACTTCTCATCTTTAAAAGCAACTGAAAGATACTGAAGTTTGAAAAATTTCACGAACAAAATAAAAAAAAATGTTTTTAAACGTATTTGTGTTTATTCAAGTGAAATTTCTAGGTAAATTAAATTTATTTTCTTTATTAATTTTTCATATTAAAAGAGATTTTTATTTTTGATGAATTCGTTGAGCTCTGCTTTTCCTGGTTCCTGAAAAATTTAAATTCAACATTTTTATGTATGATTTTTTCAAGTTAAATTATTTGCTTTAATTTCCACACGAAAATTTTTTGGTTTTGAAAAACCTTGTGAAGTTAGTTACTTTTCAGACGACAATTCAGTTGTATGTAATACGTGAAAACGTAACTATTTAGCCAAAATGTGGGCTAATTTCACATGGTTGATTTAAATGCACTCCAAATTTTGGGAAGTATATACAAAAAATTAAAAATATTTTTTATTTTTACCTTTGTACAATCTTTGTTTTTATTTTCTTTTAAATCTTTACAATCTTTTCCATTTCCACTAACGCAAAGAAAAAGATTCAAAAGAAAGAAAATAAAGATGAAAAAAATTTGTCTTCTCATGTTGGTAGATTAAAATATACTGAAACTTTAGTGATGAACAACTTTTTAGTTTATACAGCTGTTTTTTTTATTTTTGTGTGAGTGGAAATATCTGCATGATCGTTTAAATACTGACTAAATTGTTCTACAAAAATTTCAGATAAAATAAGAAATAAAAAAAAATTTTATCTTTTTTAAATGATCCAAAAAATGCGCTAAAAATTTATACGAAATAATGAATAAATTTTTTATTCTTTTATCTTAGTTATCAATATATGTCATTAAATTAAGCTTTAAAAATAATAATTTTGGTTGTAAAAAGATAATAAAATGATGCTTTAAAGTTTAAACAAATAAAAATTTTTTAATGCAATATAAAACTTTCTGTCGCGTAGAATTAAGAAAAAATTGTAATTGTAGCAAATAGAGAAATTATGATGGACAACAATGTATGCAAGAGGCAAGATGAAACTAAATCCCGTTCTCCTATCATAACTGTAACATCTGCGGACTTTAATTACATTCATGTCTTAAAACTTCAACATCTTTTCTGCCTACAATCGCACTCTCACTCTCTTATGCCAACAAGCTCTCATTTCTGCTTTTCTTAAGCATAGTATCAGTGTACATACATTAAGAAATCATTATTATTCAAACAACAAACCATCAATTTAATGTTTCAGAAATGAAATGATTTACAAAAAAAATCTCAATTCAATTCAGCAGCATCAAAGAAAAGAAAGAGAAATGAGAAGAGTGTGGCACGTGCGATGGATCGTGACCAGGCGTCATACAAAAAAGTGCTCAAGCTCGACTTTTTTTTTGGTATTTGAATAAATGATGCTGCAAGCAATTTACTAAATCATTTTATTGATGGCTAAACTGCAACTAGTCTAAATCGTGATGTTATGCAACACAATAGCAAACTGAAGGTGATCTTTATTGTGGCTATAGACCGTTTCTTTCTTGGTAACTTAAAGCGATAGAAATCTTTAATCCAATTTAAGAATTCTCAGAATTTCCATTATCAAAAACAAATTTTTCCTTTTCTTAAATGTAAATTTTTATTATTAAATGCAAAAAGAGCCACTTTTATCACGATCAATTGGAAGTCTCTTATAATTTCTATTTTTCTCTCTGCTTCTCTGTCTCATGACTACTGCAGAGAAATATGATTGTGAATCGATAAGGCAGGGAGCTGCTTCCATTTAGCCGTTAAATGTAAATTATTTTTTTCTCTTTATGCTTTGCTTAAGCACTTAAAAGGTAGAGGAGAAAAAATACATTTAAGCGCATTATTTAAATCAATTTTAGATGACACGCAAATTTGTTTGATTAAAATTCAGTATTAAAGTAAATTTTACATTAAACGGTTATATAAATTTAAAAATTTTCTGTGATGACTAAATTTTTCTTCATTTTTGCCATTTACAGTTTTATAGGAATTTGATATATTCAAATAATAAATACGTGAATTTTTTTTTTATTATCAACGATTGATGATAAAATTATGAGATAACCGGATTCCTCCAACTTTTCATAAATTAGAAAATTATTAGTTGTAAAAACAATAAACTTATTTAAAACTCCTAAACTATTAGGACTTAAACTTAGAAATGTTACTTTAAATGTTTTAAATTTTAGACAAACTGAATAAAAGTAAAAAAATGTTTATTGAAAATTAAATGCTAAGAATAGCAAATATGTTCGTATGTATATGAGAAATTAAAAGAATGCCTTTATATCAGAGATATAATGAAAGTATAATGTCATAAGAGCGGGCAAATTTGCATTCCAATCCAGATTCAAATTGACTTCTTTCTTTCTCTCTCAAATGCCCATAAACAAGCGGTGGGTAGTCGATCTCTCGCTGTATGTCATCCAATTAATGAACTTACATAAATTAATTAAATACCAATTATTAATTGCTTGTAGAAAGGTAGCGAATATGATGTGGTTCATTGATATACTTTGTTGCCATTATGAGTACATCACCGATACGTGACTCTCTCTCTCATTACTTTTTATGGCCATTTTTATGTGATGCAGTAGCCGCTTCAGATACTGCAATATTTGCAAGTGTTGAAATTTCAAATTTTTACAATCAATTCAAAATTGTGATTGCATAATTTGACAGATACTTTTGAATAGTAATTTATTACTCTTGCAGAATAGTTTGTTCTCTCATACACATAAAAGTGCTTGTTATCATGCTCACAAGTCAATGTAGAGTAGTTTTTATATTTTTTAATTAAAATATGTGATGCAATTTCTGTTGTTGCTCTGTCTTAACTGCATAAAGTCGACAGCAATGAAATGAAAAACTGGAGTAGTTTCCAGTGCTGCTGTTGCTTGCGATGATGTGAAAGTTATTATCGTTATTATATTATATTGTGTGATATCAAAAATACATGCTGTTGAATTTACTCGTTTAATGACGATAACGGATTGTGTTTGTGCGCGCTTCTATTAAGGGCAGTCGAGAGAGAAAAAATCTCCTTATGCAATGACTATACGCCAAAATGAATGAATTTTTTTTTCTCAGCCCACGTGAATTGTGCGATGTACATCATTCAAGAGTGTCAGGTTATGGCAGAAATATTTTGATTTTATGTATGCATGCAAGTGCTTATTACAAAATCGTGAATAAAAACACACAACAATTATTGCTGAAATTTTAATTTTAATTCTTCTTTTTAAACTGTAAAAAAATTATAAATAAATGGTTTTAAGAGAAACCGGAAATTCATCAATGTATTAGTAAAATGTCAATTTTATAAATCTATGATGTCTTTTTCGGAATGGCCACATTTTACTCATCTTCACATAACGATCGTTTATTTTTGTTAGATTAGTGACCCCTTCTCTTCTGCCTCTACTTTGTCGCTCTCTCGTGTATGTTATGCTTCTCATTCGTACAAAAAAAAACATACACAAAAAAGTAACGACCGTGACGATATTGATAGAAAAAAAATAATACAAATAGCGCTCGCTCTCTCACTTGTTTCACAAGCTGCTACGACGAACTGCAAGTGTATATGGGAGAGTTATACACATAATTAAACTAAATTAAGTTTTGAAGATTCCCGCCTCTTCATTTCATATTCCACCAATGAACGATTAGGCTTGAAAGCTTAGATGTTGATGATGATGAGACTTTTTTTTACATTTCATTTTTTAGTTGTTTGTGAATAAAATAAAACTGCTCATAATTAAATTATATTTTGCATGCAAATGTCCTCACTCTGTTGATTATTGAAATTATTATTATTATAATTATGCCAATTTCACACTGAGGCAATTTGAATACATTAAAATGGACTTTATTTTTTTATCTTTCACTGTAGTTGATTATTAAATATTAATAAATATTATTGCAGTACGAAATGGAGATAGAGGAATAATTTTAATTAGAATTTAATTGACAACGAGTTGGATTGAGTGGAATTAATATTATTGCTATTTGCCGTTGATTTTTTATATTTATAAAATTAGCTTCATTCACACATTATATATTCAATACGCGCATTTGACTTGAGTGTCTCACTTGTGAGTAACTTGAAGTCTCATCAATCGCCATTAACGCCTTTATGGCAATACACTTGAACTAGACACTCTTTAAATAAATAAATAGAGATTAAATTTTTGATGTTTATTTGAAATAAAGCAATAAAACAGAGAAAAATGTTTATTTTTCTTAATTTTTTTGAATTTAAAATTGAAAAAGTTCCAAATAAATTTTAATTTAATTTCTCTTTGAATTATTTTGTCAACTCTAATTTTGAAATTTTTATATAAAATAATAGAACATTGTTACCAATTATCATAAGTTTTTCAGGCGCACAATTTTTCTTATCTGCATAATGCTAAATTCTAATTTTTGTTTAGGTTTTAATAAATATTTAAATTTTTGTCAATGCGAAGACACTCCGATTAATCGCAAAATCGCCGATTAATCGCAATATTGAAAAGGTTGAGAACCTTCTTTAGATTGACAAAAAAGTCAATTTAATGACACACATTGTCATTTAAGTCTATTTTTACATAAATATATGTTCAAAAAACATATTATTACAGGCTAAATGGCCAGTAAAATTTATATAATGGTCTAGAAAAACATAATAGTTTAAGAATTTCAAAATCTTTTGAGTAGCAAAGATTTTAAACGTGAAAAAGCAGTTGAGCGCCTCTCTGACCGAGAAGTTCAAGCGATCGACCTAAACAACAAGATAGACTGATCCATATTCGAGCCCAGACTGCGATTTCTCAAGTGTTTCGAAGTTAAGATACTTCGACTGCTCTAGTCTTCTAGGAACACACTATAATAAATAAGATTCCTCAAGATAATATTAGCTTAACTGAGTTGTTCTTTTGTGTTACAACGAAAAGGAGATATTCAAGTGACTTCATTGGAAGTAAATACTTCTTGTTTGAAAATCGCTAGTAGTAATCATTAACTTCTCTCCGAGCATACAAGAATATACAGGCAATTTGATTAGTATCGTGTGCTCGGTATTTCGGACTAGGATTAGGATTCAGCAGGCAATATACACGGCTTGTGTCCTATCGCAATAACTCAAATCCAGATAAGTTTAAAAAAATTTCATGTTTAAAAATAAAATTAAAATTCCTAAAGATGATAATTCAAAAGCCTTGACGTAAAGAATTATAGGCTCGCTTATCACCAACGAGAAACTTCAAATGGAGAGATGAATTCAGAACTTTTTGAAACTTCTAAGCTCTCTAAAATATCATAACATAAATACATTGAGATCAAGCCTAACTGTGGTGTACATAGCTATTCAACAGCTTAAAACAGGCAAAGTTTCATGTCTGGATGTGTTCCTAATCAAGCTGTTACAATCTGGCACATAGGTAGCTAAGAAAATATCAAACCCTATGGTTAGCGCATTATTGCATATCACGAAATTCCTTGACTTATGAGTCTATATAGTGACTGGAGAGGCATTGTGTTGAAAATACCATCAACAAGTTAGTTGTAAAAATTGTATTCGACAGGATTTCACCTATACTTGAAGCAAGTCTACGCAAAGAAAAAGCT
>JACWBX010004512.1:10645-21186 GCA_014622435.1 Polypedilum pembai
TTATTTATTATTCTTAAGAATTAAATTTAACTCAGATTTTTTCGAAGATTTCGATTTTCTCAGTAATTACTCAATCAGCTCAATCTTCATGATTTAAAAAGCATTTTATGTAATTCCTGATAATCTACTCTAATGTAAAGTTTCATGAGACATAATTCAATCTTAATCTAACATCACAAAATTTCACTTTCAAAATAAATTTTCATTTACATTTAAAAATTAAATTTCGACTTACTTTGTTACAGATCCACAATAAACAAATGTCAAAAACATTGAAAATATGAATAAAATCAAAATCTAAAATTAAAATTTTACTTATAAATTATATTTCAAATCATTTTTCCTTTCTTCTCACCGAAAACTTCATTTTCTAGTAATTCAAATCGAATTAACTTCCACAAAAACAAACGATATACTGTGATGAGCTTCCAGTATTGTTAACAATTTTATACCAAACCAATCCTTTATCTTCAATCTCATTATCGATTGCAAAAGCGCACTCCTTACATCACCGCACTTCCATCATTCATAAAAATATCGGAAGAAGTGGAAATAAAGCAAAATAAAACTAAAGCAGCAAAAATGTGCAATCTGAATTTCAATTGTTTTATTTACACTCACCTAGATTGTATGATGGGAATAAAAACAACTTTTTTACATTTTTCGATTATTCTGTATTTTTATTTATATGTATATATTGATGATGAGATTATATTTTCATATGATATGCCATGAATTTCCAATTACATAATATAGCTATATGATGCTAATGATGAATTAATTTTAAACAAAACAAATTTAATTTTGGTGTATGAAAGCCTTTTTGTTTTTTTTTCAATCAAATTTTTAAAAGCTATTTAAACTAAAATTAAAATTAAAGCTTTTTAATATGCTTATAGAAGAGCATTAATATTTTAACGATGGCAACTTAATAACATGATATATTATTGATAAGCATTTCTTTTGATAAGCCTCTAATATACACTATGAGTTGATATATTTTGAAAATTTTGAGAAATTTTATTTGAATTTATTTTCCAAAAGCCGAAACGGTTTGAAAATTTAGTTGCATTGTTTGTAAAACGATTTCGGACTTTGTTATTTTCTTCCCTAAATTAGAGCTTTTTAATAAGAGTGTTTACAAATATGATAATTTTTCATCATCTGCTATAAATTTATAAATTCTATAAGTCAAAACATAATGCAATAAATTTCATATTGGGAAGCAAAATAGAAATTTTAACCGTCATTTCTTTTAAACAATTTCTGAACACATTACTAAGATTAAAAAAAAATTTCTTATGTAAAGATTTTATGAGTAAAAAAATTTTTTTGAATTTATCATCAAGATAAAACAAATTTAGTCGTTTGAATTTTTACTCAATCTTTTACACCAACATTTACGTTTTACGTAAAACTTTAATTTATCTTACGTATGTAAGAAAGTAAATAAAAATTTACACTAACGACAAGTAAATTATTTTATAAATGAAAAGTTAACGGCCTGTTTACTTCTAAGATTTCACACTTTTACTTTTTTCTTTAAATTCAATAAAAATTTCTCATTTATATTAAAATATGATACTTTGAGATTTAGTCCCGAGTAAAATTTTTGTCTTGAAAGTCATCAATGACTTTTCATAAAATAGGATAAAGGCTAGTGTTGTATGTCGATATTTCCTATAGATCAACTACAATAGTTCATATCATCGTTATAGAGTTCATATCAAATATCATAGGTAAGTAATATTTGGTCGAAAATGAAGATAAAATTCTTTTGTTTATTCAAATGTCATGAGATTCGTTGGCAATTTTTCCACATATGGCCGTGTGACTTTTTGTAGTGCCTTGAGCCATGCAATTGTAAGCTCATGTGAAGTGCAACGAAACTTATAAACTGTTCCAATGCTTGAATTAATGAGCTGAAAAGTGTTGGTTTGTGATGAATTATCAGTCAGCTCTACAGTCCAGCCATCAATTAATGACACTACTTTACATGGTTCTCGTTTAAAATCTGATCTTTCACTCCTGAAATTAAAGTTTTATCATTATGAATTTGTTATTAAGAAAATTCTCTTGTTTAAGTTAAACATTTTTAACTCAATATTTCGATTCGGACTTATATAAACTTCTGCTGATTAAATTTAATCCTAATTAATTTTTTAACAAAAAATAAATCCACAGATATTAAATTTAATTACCGCAGGAAAAAGATTTGCTTACTTCAAAATTTTAATTTAAAAATTGTTTTAAAAAATTTACCCTTTAAAAGATTTAGGAGGAAAATAGACAAGACTATTTGCCCAAACTTGTAGCCAATATCTTTGCCATGATGAGACAGTTGGTTTTCGAGAATCCTTTAATACAGTCTTTCGTCTTACACATCCCTGGAAGCTCGCACAATCGAGCGGTGAATCTAAGTTATTAATAATGGAGCTTTCACTCTCGTCATAAGCCATAATATCATCAGAACTTCCTGTCGACAGAGTATCAGCTTGTAATGGAATATGAAGAGAATTGTGCTGTGCAGTCGTTGTTGTATCTTCAAGAACTGAGTCATCAATGAGATTGAAATTTCTTGAGTGGTTGAATGACTCATTTCGTTGTATCGATATCTGGTTGCTGATTTTATGAAAAATGCTAAAAGAATAGAAAATTTTCTATTAATAATTGAGCGAAATAGAAAGATGAGAAAACCACTTGTATATTTGAGAGATCACTTGTTTGAGGATCACATGAGTTTATTTGGGTGTCTGAGAGTTGAATTATTTAGAAATGTTTCAAGATGAAGAAAACAAAGAATCACGTTTTGTTTAGAGTTTGTTTTTTTGATTCAAAAATTGTATGCTATTCGTCACGTAGAAAATAGCAGTCAATCAAAAATCTTTTAATTATTATAAAAAGATATTTTGAAAAATTCATATGAATTTTATACACTTTAAAAAAGCTATAATTCAAAATTTCTAAATTATTATTCAAGATTCTTTTAGCTTCCATTTCTTGAAATTTCTCAAAAAAAAACTCATGCAATTTTTCAAATAAATAATCTGACAAATTGAAGATGAACAGAAAAATGTGCCCAAAAAATGCCATAAAATTTGATTGTTTACAAAAAGGATGAGAAATGAATTTATGTGCACGAAAGAACAGAAGAAGGAAAATATTTTAACTTAAGAAATAGAACTAAGAAAGTAAAAATAATTTAGTGAAAAGAGAAAGAGCACCTCATTAAAAGTCCGAAATAATAAAGAAAAGAAAAAGCAGAAGAATATTTAGATACTTTTCGTGTATTTTTGAAGACTCACCGACATGAACTACATCTACTACCAGCAGATAAAGTGATCAATGTTGCATTATTGCAATTACAATTTTGATTTTGACTTTTGTGATTTTCATAATTTCGCGGAAGACTTGCACTTCGATATCTGAGAAGCGGAATAACAAGTTTTCGGAAAGCATATATTTAAGTGTGTTTTTTATTATGAGATCAAATTTAAGATGGAGGAAAAAAAAATATTTCAAATATTGATAGAATTACATAAAATATTTACAAGAGACGAATAAAATCTACATCGAACACAGCGTGACAAATGTTGACTTTATAAGTGAAAAAGATGATACAGCGAAAAAATGATACAGTGAAATACACCTCAGTGAAGATAACATAACTTTTTTGATAAAATAATAGTGAGAATTCAAATTAATTTATACTAAATCACTTCAATTTGAAAGTTTTATCAGAGATTAAATTTAAATCCAAATATAATTCCAACTGATTAAGATAAATCCATAGAAAAATGTTTTGCTAACTTCACTGAGATGTGAAAGATAAAAAGTTTATATAAAACTTACTTTGAACCCAAGCTTTGAGTTTTGCGATGACCTAAAGAGAATTTAGTTGATGGGCCTACATTAAGACGCATTGAGCTTGATTTGGCTGGTGAGACGTTTAATGATGCGATGCCTGATTCAAGATTACAATAGCTATTGGCACCTTGATTGATTAATGATGTGGAAGCTTCAAGTTTCGATTGATTTTTTGCCGGTGGTTCAAGCTTGAGTGATTTTCTAAAAAAAAATTAAATTAAAGCTTTTATCAAATTAAAATAATTTTTAAACCACTTACTTGTACTGTTCATCTTCAAAAATATTTTGAAGTTCCTCAATATACCGCAATGATTGCAAATAATTTCGAGTTCTCTCAATGACCGGCAAATGTGAATAATCTGAATTTTGATAGATTGAAATTACTCGCAGAATGTTGTTCATTTTAATTTGCCTCTGCTCTGGCTCAATACCGCCACTTTTATAAGGATGTGCGAGATCAATATAAATTAAATCAGTCAAATAGACGCCCAAGTATGGAATGCACGGAAGCTTCAGTTTATCACAAATCTCGCGCAAGTTTGCCCAATTATTGTCTTCTTTGAAAATGTCAGCCAACTTTTCGAACGCCTGTCGATCTTTTTTCGATACGCACGCCCACGTCTTTTCAAGACGATGAACGCTGGCTGACTTTAATGCAGAGGTCACGGCAAACAGTGAATGCAGGTTATTAAGCTCAAGCAGTCGTTTGCCTAATTTGATGAAATGAGTTATGATCTCAGCTCGCTCTTTTGCACTGCTACCATTGAGAATTTCTTGAACTGTCCAAAAGCTTGTGTGATTGAATCGTCGAGTGAAAGCTACAATGTTTGGTGTAATAATTCCCTTATTTTTCTTCGTCCATGCACAACTCGTCAATTCGTCCATTTTGATTTGTTGAAAAATTGCTAAATCAAGTAGCGTAATTTGTTGTGCCAGTTCCTCTGGTGGAATTCTCAATGCGCTCAGTATGATATTGTCGAGATCTTGAATAGATGAATTAGGTGGGAGACTATTTGACTTGTTTGAAGATGAAATTGGCAGACCGAGACATTGATTATTAAAACCAATTATTGTAGGTTGCAGTTCAATCGGATTTAATGAACCAACTGAGTTCTTTTTTTTGATTTTCAGCTTTGATGCTTTCTTTGCACTGCTCATTGTTTTATCTTCTTTTGGACTTGTGCTTGGACTTTTCTCATTGATGCTAATATAATTAATATTTTTTGATGACTTCTCACGTCTTGGTGACGCATCTCTCAAGCTTCTAAAATAGCTGTCATCGTTGCATTTATCACCATAGCGTAAGCTATCTGATGACAAGTCTCTTGGCATCATTGGCATGAGTATTGACGCCTCGCCTATCGGCTCCATGACTCAATTAGTTTGTTGATGAGTTTTTTAATCTGAGAACTTGACAGCTAAAATGAGAATGAAGAAACAAACAGGGTGTGAACATGAAAAAAATTTTCCATTTTCGAAAACAAAAATTTTAATTTTTGAAAAAAAATCTTTAAGAAACAAAAAAGTTTAAAAATTTTTTTAAGCTTTGGTTATTATGAAAATTTAATGATTGATTTTTAAAATGTATATGGGCAAACGCAAAAAAATCGGGAATTTTTGTTGTTGTTGCTCATTTTTATGAGGTTTTTTCCAGTTTCCTACAATCGCTTTCTGCGTTGTCCTGTTATGTTTTATCTGCTTCTTTATAAATAAATAAGCATTTCATGTTTAGATCGTTACTCTAAATGCTTTAATTTCATTGCAATTAAGGAAATGCAATTTTCTAGAATTGTTGCTCAAAATATTGCTCATTTCAAAAACAGCAACAAATACAATTTTTCTAAAAAGTTTTGATAATTTTCATCAAAATTATCACTTTTACATTGTGATTTGCATTGAAACTAATACACAGAAAGTTAATTTATGAAACAATCTAAGAAATCAAATGATAGTTTATAATATAAACAAAAGATAAACAAAAAAAATAGACGATTTAAAAATGATCAATTTTCTTAGTATATTCTTTACAGTTTATTAAAAAAGAGTAACTGTACGGAAAGAAAATCGCTTAAACTTTAAATTAAAATGCAGCAGAGAATTCATTGTCTTACAACTTTCTCATTCTCTGCAAATTTCCACTTTATTTTGATCTTTCAATATGAAATGAAACTTTATTCTATTCTGCTTTTATTTAAAGACCTATAGAAATTCTCTAGCTTTCGATCAAATCAATCAGATTTAAGATTGATAAAGTAGTTTCAGAGAAATCGCGGAATACAAAAAACAATAAATACCTTTTCACGAAAATTGTTCGTAAGGGACAGTATTTTGGGAAGCTATAATTTTTTATCAAAAGCAACAATCTTCAATGTTAATATCTCATATTGTAGTACTAATTAGTACTACAGAATGACATATTAACTTCTGTTCTATGTCTTTCCAATTTAGAGAAATAAGCAAAACAAAACCGTCCCTTACGAACAATTTTTTTTGCGTTTGCCCATATTTCTTTTCGAAAAAATTTGAAAATCAATTTTCAATCAATAAGTTTAAGTTTCAAACACTGTAATGACTAATCTTTTATTGTACTACATACAATTAAAATCATATTTTTCTTGTATTCATCAGTCGGAGTCAAGTTTATGACCCATTTCATTAAAATTAATTAACGACGTACAGCAGTATTTGCTAAATAAATTGGTTTTTTTTTTTCAAGTTCAAAAATGAGAATTTGAGAGCAGGTCTCAGTAGGTGTAATATGAGAATGATTTTTATTTAAAACAAAGGAAAATTCGTGTCATTTTTACATATCGCAAAATGCGTCTTGTGTCATTGATCACGTTCAAGAGATCTCAATCATAATGCAGTAAAGTATGAGCGATTTTATAAATTTCTAGCTATTGAATATATTGCCTATGCACGTGTGTAATACATTGATGAGACACAGCTGCTGCTGACACTCAAGAAGCCGGATAAATAGCGAAATATTTTATGAAGCAATTCATGCACACGCAACACTTTTTGAAATAATCTTATATTTTTGCAAACTTTGAAATAAAAACCAAACAAGGTCAATAGAGGTCTCACTCTATCTCTTTTGAAGTGAACAATTTTGTTGTTTTCATTTTAAATTAATTGCTCTCTCCTTATATGCACATATTTTACATCTTTTTAAGCAATTTTAATCACATTTGTTTGAAAAATTCGATAATTGAATTATTTTGTCAGAAGATAACAAGCTTCCAATAATTAAAAAAGGAAGAGTGAGATAAAACAATCATCCTTTGATTGCGAATTTGATTTTTAAATTTTAATTATGTTAGTGTAAAACCATTTATAAAAATTTAAAAAGGCTCTTATTTAGGCTGATCTTATCTAAGTTTTGTGATTTATTTAAAAATTTAGAATTAGATTCAATGAAGAGATTAATGAAATAGTTAAAAATTGGATTTTTAGTATAATATCTATTCAAAAAAGTACTTTATAGCTTTTATTTTTATAGATCTGTTTTCAATTTCTTTTCAATTTTTTGATTTTATCAACTTTATTAAAGGCGAAAGAAGAACAAAAACAGCCTTTTTTGGTATCACGTATTTTACAAACAACAATGTCATAAGTGATCATTCGAAAATTCTAAATAATATTATTTTGTCTGAATTTATAAAAAAGATGTAAATAATTAAAAGCGTCGTAAGTAAATTTAATTCTACAGCATTAGCAAATGAAAAACAAGTGAAGCTCAAACACGCGCGAATAAAAAAGAAGAAGAAGCGGGAAATTCATTCAATGCTTCTCTTTTCAATATGTTTATGATGTCATGAGTAAAAATGAAAGCGTATAAGTAGAAAAAGTCTTCATTATATGAATAACACATACACTTGCTTTTACCTACGCTATCGTTATTTTAAAAAAGAAAAAGATTTTGTTATCATACCGCAACAAAAACTGAACTGTGTATAGGCGAGAATGAAAAAGAAATGAAAAGCTTTGACCTCCTACGATACAAGTTTGATCAATAAACATGCATGCATAAATTGATTTCAATTGAGATGATGAGACAATTGCCGTACATATTCTAAAAAATTTGTAACTAACCGCAGACAATCAATAATTGTGACCCACATACATATACACTCGATGGATGCCCATGTGAGTACCTCGAGTCACGTTTAATCGACATCGATAAGTCAATGTACGAGAAAGTGGCAAACGAGCTATATTTGGTAAGCGCAGCAAAAAAAGTTCACAAAAAATTTCTAATTTTCTCTCTCAACTCTTGTTTTTCATATTCAAACAAGAAAAAACTAATAATCTTATAACGTAAAATGTTTATTATTCTATTGAGGAAGAAGAAGCTCAAACTGAATGGAGAGTTCGCGGGAAGGGAAAAAAACTTATTAAGTAAATCATCCGATGAAGTTGAACAGATGCTCCGATTATTGTTATTACTATTTTTTTGCAGAAAATTTCCCGTAAAGCTTGACGTCCATATCAATCAAAACATGATTTATGTTGTTTGAAGTAGTTATGAGGCACTTCATAAAGCAAAAAAAAAAGAATTAATTTATACTTGTGAGATTAAATGAGGATTCCCGGCTCGACGATGAGAAACATTCAATTGCAAATAATTTTCTTATTAAGTTCTCGCAAAATTTTCTACTTATTAATCTTTATTGTTCTTGTGGGATTTTTATTTGATGTTTGAAAACTTGTATGAAGGCAGAAGTATTTATGGAATTCTTCTTCATTTATCAAATCTGACGTAGAATTTCATAAAAAGATTGGTACTAATTTCACAGATGATTTATGTAAAAAATTTAAAACATGATTTCAATCAGTTTTTAAATAGCATTACTTTTACTTTTTTCAAGTACAAAACTTTTACACAATAATTAAAAAAGTAAATTTTTTTCGCATCATACCGTAATTATTGCTTTATAAGAGATAGAAATTGTTATTTTTTGTTCACTAATAAAATGTGTATTAATTGCACTAATGAAAGTAAATTACTGATTTTTCATCGTCTGCTCGCTCTCTCGCATCGAAAATTGTATATCTTATCAATAATTTTTGATTTAAATAAATGAAATGGTTATTGACTTTTGGCTTGAATGTAAACATTTGAGTGAAAATTTTTATTCAACATAGTTTTCGTATTTATATTACAAGAAATCAAATTCGAGTTTATGCGATAAGGAGGCGCGCACATCTGCATAAGAGAGGAGGAAATTAGAATTTATTAAACTCAAACGGAATTTTAAATAGAAATAAACGTCTCCGATTTGAACGGAAAATTCAATTCGCTCTTATTCCTCTATTAAATCAGCTGTGAACATTCTCAACATATTCAATCATAAACTTTGAATAGAAGATTAGTACAATGAAATTTTAAGCTTATTAGAAGTATTAGTCATTCGAGAATCAGAACAATGTACAAATAAATCATTTATTGAGAGCAATAATTTGGTTATAAATTTATAGCTTGTTTATATATTATACTGCCTCAATACATTTCGTTGTAGGATGAAGATGAATCACTAATGATAATTTGGGATACAGTTTAAAAAAAATAGTTGAAATTGTTTAAGGGCAATTCTCTGAATAAAGCAAAATCGAAAAAAGTGAATTGTAATCTTTCTCAACTTGTTTTCGTCGAATATTGAATTTTGACTTGACATTTTCATAAATAAATCGATTTTTTCTTAATTTAAGTTAAATAGAGGAGTATATTCGAATAAAAAAAGATTTACTAAAGACAAAAAGTGAAGTAAAACAAGCCAAATTGTTACAGAAATGATTTTCAATATTTTCAACAACGATTTCAAAATTTTTGAAAGTCTCCAATCGCTTTATTTACTCTACAAAAACTGAATTTTGTTCCTAAGTAACGCTATTTTTTCCTAGAAATCGTTGATTTTAAGCTTCAAAATAAACAATAGTAGATAAAGAAACAATTCGGAATGCCAAAAAATCATTTCCTGAATCATTATAGCAAGTATTAAAGTCATAATTTACAAAAATATGACGAAAAAAAATTTTTTTGTTCCTAAGTAACGCTTGTCAAAAATCAAATTTCAACTAAATTAAAGACTTTTAACTTCTAAAACTTGTCGTAAATAATGTATTCATCGTTTTGACATGTTTCTAATTCGATTTATCTGAGCCAAAACAAGTATTAAGAGAGAATGCAAAAGTAGAGATTTTTGTAGAAAAATTTATTCAGAGAATTGCCCTTAAAAATGTTATTGAGTTGACTAAGTTTAAAAAATTAAACCGATTTTTAAATTTATCGAATTTTAATATGTCGATTTTATTTCTTCGAATTCTCGTTTTAATAGATTTCACAAAATGAATGTTTTACGAATTTTTTCAATTTGAATTTTAACGAATTCTTCGAATTTAAAAATTGACCAAACCAAGGGGAAAATATCTCTGACGAAAAACGAAAGAATAACGAAAATGACGAAAAAAACAAAAATGACGAAAATAACGAAAAGTGACGAAAAAATGACGAAAGAAAAATTTTGTTTAGATTTTCTCAACAATTCTAGCCTTTTGGCTTTTATGATGTATTTAGAAAACTTCTTTAGTGATATATTAAAGTAATTCTAGTAGTATAAGAGCTGGAAAACTTGTTTAAATTCGATTTTGTGAAAGAATTTTTTACAAGATTT
>JACWBX010004513.1:787-12370 GCA_014622435.1 Polypedilum pembai
AAAAATTCGGCATATTTCTCTTTTCATTGAATATTCTCCCAAACTATTACATTTATATCTACATGTTTGGTATCAAATTAAAGCTTATAAAAAATGAAAACAAGAAATGCAAAGAGCTGAAACAAAATATGATTGTGGTTGCTTAAAATTAATTTTTAAAAAAGCTAAAATTTTTCGAAAAGAGCCAGTTTTCTTGACATTATAACTCAAAATCTGTTAAACTGAAAAATCTGAAACTCCGAGTAGTTATAGAACTAGTTTACTGCAATAACTATGTGAAATTTCAGCTCTATAGCACACTTTGGTAAAAAGTTACAGCCTCGTGAAGTGAAAAATAGTGATTTTTGAGGAAAAAATTAATGAGGTCTTTTCGAAAATCAGTCAGAAATCGCAAGTAATGATAAAATATCGGGAAATTTTTGATGCCATCATATTTCTCATAAAATTCTAATGCATCTACGTCTATAAATCATACCGTTAACTGTTTCCTATCAAAAGTTATTGTCGAAAAACAAAAAGTTTCTAATCAATTTGCAACATACTGTAGTCGCAATTCATTCATAAATTTTTCTCTTCTTTTGATGGCTATTTCGACCGTGAAATTTATCCACAACAGCACATTCCTTCTCGCTCCTCATCATCATATAAAAAGGAGAGATAAATAGAGCGAAAACATTTTTTCTATTTTTAATTTAGGCTTATTTCTAGCACTAAAGACACATGTGTGCTCTCGATTGGGTAATTTGATACAGGTTTTACTTCTTCCTCTTTTTGCTCACCTTTTTTATTAGGCTAATGAAGTTGTACGATTATATATGCTTAACAGAATGAGAGCAGGTGTGTGTGTTTGTTTAGAGGTCAATTAATGCTTTTAACAATCAGTAAAGAAGTAACAACGTGACATATAAATAAGTTAAAGACATTCAAATGTATCTTATGCAATAACTATGCTTTATCGCTTCTATTGTGTATTTCCTCTCAGTCTATTGTGTGTTAGAAAAAAAAATCCCATTGATATTGAAATATTACTACACACATATTTAATGTACTGCTTATGAATGGATAATATAATCAATTGTATAATTTCAAATATTTTCCAGCTAAAAGCTTTAGATTTATTTGCACAGGTCTTGATGGCCTTCAAATATTTCTTTTTTTTGTGTATTTTGATAACAACGTAAATAAAGTAGCTGAAGTGAAAAACTTACTTGATATTTTTTGGTTTATTCCATTTGTTGTTTTAAACTGGTTTGTCGCTGCTAACTAACTGTATCGGCTTATTTTTTGCAATTTCTTGAATATTTTTTTTTTGTTTTATTTTTATTTGGTTTTTTTGTCTTCACTTTTTAAAACTTAAAATTTGCTCTTTAACTATTTTTTCACAATATTTTCTGATGATATTTTTGTAATTCGTTATAAAATGCGTCAAAATAAGCTGGAGGATGCACAAAAAAAACACATTCGTTTAGCTTAAAATCATAATAAATAATGAGTAACCTAAAGTTTTTTTTTTCTTTTTTCTTTCTATGCATCAGCGGGGCATTTCCAATAGTATTTGTTTTATTTTTGTTGAGCGGGGCAATTTCTCTAATTCAAAAATAGACAAATTAATTTACATAATATTTGAATTTAATTTCAATAGCATTAATTATTCAAATTAAAAGAAAAATGTTAAATTAATATAGAAAGTAAAATTCTATTTATCTACATATTTAGAGTTCAAGATTCGACTAATATTAAATTTATAAAAATGAAATAAAATTTTAAAAAATAATATATTTCTACATAAACACATATATCTCTGCATATACCTAAATTACATAATTTAATTTGATTAATTAATTATATTATTATATTTTTATAAATTTATCTCTAAAAAATTAAAGTTTAATAATTTCAACAGTTTTTATTTCAGCCCTTGTAAAATTTTAAGAATGTCGAAATTACTGCATCTTTTTTAATTTAAATTTTAATTTGCCGGTACCATAATTTTATTTTTTCAAAGAATTAAAATTCTTTTTGTTTTCAACAAATGAAATATAATTTATTTAAAATCTGTCAAGTTTGCAAGCTATGAAAATTAAATAAATTTAAAAAATCAGATTTAATATTAACTTAGCCTAGAAATTTTAGAATCATAAGTTTATAATAATTTTCTATCACTCCACTGTGAATTGTAGCACGTTGTATGTGAATATTTCAATTTGAAGCATATTTCATCACACAATGATTTAATTATCATTCCGACGATACAAAAGAATCAAAATTAGTCAAAAAGTAACGAAAAACGAAATTTTACGGATCTAAAAAGTTATTCTTAAGCTTTTTTTCCGCAAATTGTTTATAATGTCTAAGTTTTGTGTTAAAAACTTAAAAAATATTTAAATTTAAAGCTGTTTTGATAATGAAAATTCTGTAGTTTTAATATTTAAATAAATTTTTATTCAATAAAATCTTTTCCCAGAAATGTACAATAATTTTAAACATTGTATTTTATAAACTGGTGTATTTGTGCTAAATTACAAACAGTAGAAAAATTTGTCTCTTTTTATGACATTAAGTAACGCAATGAAGAAGGAAAAGTACGAATTTTTATTTCTTTTTCAGCATTATTGTAAAAGATATGAATCGTAAGTGAACACACCCTGGTCGAGAGAGTCTTGCAGTGGTAGTTAAAACTTAGAAGGTGGTGGTGGCAATTCAATTTCAGGAACTTTCATTTGAATTTTCCTCGGTGGATAAGAAGAGACAACAGTAAGATTGAGATTTTCCTTATAAATTTGATTACGCATTTCATAATGATTGAATTTCTTATGAATGATGTCGACAATTATGAGAATTATAAAGTGAAAGAAGAAAAGAGCGATGGCAAGTACAACATACTCAAGTCCAAGTGGTGGTGTTGATGGTTTATCAAAAGATTTTTGATATTCAAACGTTTTTGTTGCACCAATGAGTGCAAGAATTAGAGAGATGAATGTTAAAAACAAGAAAAATGCAATCAGAAATTTGAAACGACGAACTTTTGGGATGTTTCGCTGAAATGAAAAAAAAAAATAAATAAAAAAAAGTTTGTTATAAAGAAAAATTTCCTAAAACTAAAAATCGTATGACTTTTTGATTTCACAAAGTATTGAGAACTTGGAACCTTTATGAATTTTTGAAAAATTTTAGATAAAATCAATCAATCAATTCAATAAATAAATGCTTATTGACAGTTTGAATTAAATTTTAAAAAATGTTTTCTTAGAGAGTTGGAATTTCAGACGATCATTAAGGTTTTTGAACAGTGTTATGATTAGTTCTTTTATAGATTTTGTATTTAAACTTTTCATGTAAGCTAAAAAAAAGTTTAAATACAAAAATATTTTCAAATTACATTTTTTTAAAACATTCTTTAAATATTTTTAAAGCATATTTCTTACATATTTACAACATTCATTATAAATTTGATCTAATAAAAAGTCTCTCTGTTAGATCATTGAGCTTTCACAATATAAATTTAATTCTTTTACTTACATTTTCAACTCCTTTAATGAAATTTTGAGTGATGAAAGCGAAAATTGCTACAAATGTTAATGACACAATCATGACAAAGAAAATCAACAAAGCTTGCAAAATTCCATCACCACCTGCAATATTTATATTCTCATTAATTTTTCACAGTTGAAAACTTCTCCTAAATTTTACCAGCAATATAAATTTTCATTCCAATAATTGATGCAACTAAAATTGCAAGAAATCCAAGTAAAAATGCCACAAAATAACTCCATCCTATTACTAATCCAGCAGTTTCAATTTTCATGCACTTTGTAGCTGTTATAGCCATTTTTATGTGTCCACTTTACAGAGCTTTCAAAAGCAAACTGCGGGTATTCAAAGAAAATTTTTTGGGATTGGCCTACCTACTCGCAGGACATTCGTGAGTGCTTTATTGTATCAAAAAAGTTTACCTAGCGTGACCTGTGGTGTGAATGAGAGATGTACATGTTTGTTTATATAAATATGGGATTGTGACATTGACTCACATACGTCGTTAATTATTTTTAATGCTGCGAAGTTAGTGAGCACTTTTGAACTTACTAAAATTAGAAAAATGAAAACACACTCGGGAATGCTTGTTTTCCAGTATTATTTTCTTTATTGAGATGTTTTTGTTTTTAATTTAATAATCTGGATTACAAAATTGCTGTTCATACAGGAAGAAATTTTTATTACATTCCTTTGATTGACTAATTATTTGTTTATTTTTTTGCATTGTTTTTTGCGTGACTTTATTTTATTTGCTTACAGTATATTTTTCAAAAAACTCTTGCTCTGGATTTTAATAAATTATTTGAGATAAAATTAAGCGAAAATTTTTTCGACTAAAAATTTCATAAGAATTAAAATAAATTCCTACAGATTTATTGAGTCTGACTTCAAATTGTGATGTTTTTCCAGGAGTGAAGAAATTTTTTTTTAAATAACGTTTATAGAAATTTCTTTTCCTTTAATTTTCCTCAAAAATAGAATTCTGTATTTTTTTCGACAAAAATTTTGTTTTTTAAACTTTCACCTTTTCAATTATTAAAATAAATAATATATTCCTTATCAATGTCATAAGAAAGTGAAATTTGTAATAAATGTTGTAATTGCATTTTAAAATTGATTATTAGATTGAATTTCAATATAGAAATCTTTTCCGGATGCAAAATCTAAACTTTGTCTCTTTAAACATTGAAGACGCAGCAATTAATCTACAGTGGCAGCATTTTTAATGTGTCACTTAATAATAGAGTGTTTTTATTGGAATTTGAACTTGAAGTATAAATATTGTGTTCAAATTCCAATTTAGTCTATGGCTCATTTTGTCTCTCCTCGATTGATCACTTAATTGCTAAACATAAAACATACTATTTACAGACTTAATTATTCTCTCTCTTTTGCACTCTATGTCTTGCTTAAGCTCTACAATATTTCATTTTCTATTTACCAAGACCAGGAGACCAGTCTTTAGATGTAAATGGAGGATAAAAAGGTTGATTCGGAGCTTCAACTTTCACTATAGCTGGCATGCACAAAGGATTAATTGTCGTTGTCGTCGTAGCTTTTGTTGTTGTTGTGGTTGTTGATTTTGTTGGTCTTGTTGCTGCATGCCTTCTTCTTTCTTCATTTTTGTTATTTAATTTAGCACTGATATTAATTCTTTGATATGGATTCATCCAATTATGTCCTAATGCTTTAAATTGAAGATTTGGAATAGCATTTTGTTGATTTTTTTCTAGAGCCTTTTTTGAATCATCCTTAACAATTGGTTTTGCATCAATTGTGGCAATCATTAGACAAATTATCACGATTTTTGAATTCTGTAAAAAATTCGATGCTGAGAAATAAAAATAAATTTTGCAAACAACCAATTATGAGCTCAATCAACTCAGCTTATAGGCGTCAAAGTGTCTGTGGGCGTGATCCATGTCACGATTTAAATTAATTACTTTAAATTTTGTGTTTAATTGATAAGATTCCTCGGTTGGGGATCAAAAATGTGAAATATAAAATATATATGATGTCACAGAAAGTCATAAAAATCTCGATTTTTTCCTTCTTGATTTCCAAAGCTTATCAGTTAGCGCCAGATTGGAAATTAAATTAGAGATCGAATAAACAAAAAATCACACGGCAATCACGTTTCTCTCGATTAGATTCAAATATAAGTAAAAATAAAATTTTTCCCACTTTATGAATTTTGCTTTTGTAATTTCATTATTTAAAGAGATTGGCGACAGCCTGGAGCCGCTCTAAAAATAAAATTTCAATGGACAAAAGTTATCGGGAGAAAGGAGTTCGCAGAGAATGAACTTGTTTACTTGGACTTTGACAAAGAATTCATGCGAGTTTCATTGACACATTCTTTGTGTTGCTTTTACGTTCTGAGTGATTTTGTGGAAATACAGGAAAGTCGCAGATTTTTAATTTTCAATGTCACTTTGCAGCCAAAAGGTGAAATAGCTCAATGAAAAGCTTATTTAAAGCTTACCATTTTATTATTTGAATTTTAGTTTTTTATCACAATAAAATTATCTTAATTTATCACAATTTTTTTTAACTTTCAAGAAGTTTTTTACACAAGAACTTTTCTTTATTTCGATTCGATCTGTTACTCGCGAATTCTGGTTGAATATTAAAATAAAGAGGCTATGAGTCGACAAATATAAGCACTTTTGAAGTTTAATCAATTTTATTTTTAAATGATTCTCAGTCAAGGTATGGAAATTGTGAACTGAGATTAAATATTTAAATTAAATAAAGATTAAAATTTTTAAAACATTTTTTTAATACATAAGATTAAAAATTTATTTGAAATTAATCCAGGATTAAAATAAAAATTTATTTAAAGTTCGCAATGTTTCAACCTTGCAAAACTGTCTCACTCACTTATCACTCGCTAAATAAATGAAAAAATATTTTTAAAAAATGAATTAAGTGAAAGTCCATAAACCGACTGTGACACCTTCCTTGTTCATTTGCTTGGCCTCAAAAGAAGTCACCCATTTCCAACACACGCTTGATTTTGTTTGTTTTGCATAAATAAAATTTTCAATTGCTTGAATATCATGGTAACAAATAAAAATTGTCATTTTCGCCCCTCTATCAGCTGACACATGCTCCGAAAGCTCACGGATTAAACTGAAGTGTAATCAAAAGACCTCTTTCACTCGCTCGTGCAAAAGCTATGAGTAATTATTAAATTTAATTTATGATATGTTTCGGGAAGCTGCTATGCATGTTGTGAGAGTGCGAGACACTCTGCTTATCAGTTTCAGGAAGAAAACAAAAATTGTCGCTTTTTGATGTTATGTCATAAAAATTTTTTGTTTTTATTTTGTGACACACATTTTTAATAATTTTTTAAAAAGAAAAATGAGAATAAAAATGATCTCAATAAAGTTTATTATTGGAAAGTGGGTTTGTTTACGCCTTTGAAGATGTGAAAATAAAATTAAAATGTCTGCTTAACTAACTTGCGATTAACCGGAATTTTTTCTTAATTTTTGATAGCTTGCAGGAGGTATTCAGTAATAAGTTGAGAGTTCAAGGTTATTACTAATCTTTAAGAATTCTATTTTTACTTTTAAAATTTTAAATAAAATTTTTGATAGCTTTATAAAAATTTAATTTTCAATGCTTTTTGAATATTATAAATAATTATTTGTTTTTAAAATTTAATTTATGATATTTTTTGTATCAAAAATCAATTTTAATATATTTAAATATTTGTCTTATATAAAATAAAACAAAAAAATTAGTAAAAAACTTATATTAAATTTTTGAGATTTGAATTCTAACAATAAAAGAATAAGTTAACAACGTAAAAAATATTTCACTTTCTGTATCAAGATTTAACTTTAAGCTTTCATGCAATGTTTTATTGCGACGAATGAGGTTGACACGTTGGATTTTCATGCATGTTCTACATTTGTTTTTTTTTTTCGCATTCACCTTGTCTCGAATATTTTTCAAATTACTGATAGCGATTCGATTTATTATGATTCATAAAAATTTATTTCAAATACTTTGATAACTAATGTTTTTATTCTGAACAAATATTGTCAATACGAAGAAGATAAAGAATGATTAAAAATTTGAAAATATTTGAAAACAAAGTTCTACAAAAATTCAAATTTAATTTGTATTAAAAACAAATTTGGTTTTTTTTGTTTTTTCCATAAAAATCATAAAATTTTTTGATATCACCATACAATTCAAAATGGCAGAATATTTTCCATAATTTTACCTACAATTTTCGTTAATCCAAGTGTTCCGATTAGAAATGTATTGAATGAACAAATTTTTTTACTCTATTATTTTAGTTATCAAATAAACACTTAAAAATTTGTCTCTTACACTTTGAATTAAAATAAAATCTCTTTTTTAGTATCAATTTTAACCAAATTTTATTGATTTTGATAGATTTTTAGCTTGGTAGTTTCATTAGACATTATCAAAATTTTTATAATAACTCGTGAACAGCATGGAGTTTCGGAAAGACCTTCCATTACACAGGTGTCATAATCGACGACAAAAGATTAATGTAAAAAGTTTGACAAAAAACCGTTCTGGTAAAAACTAGTTAGAGACACAGACAGATGGACGGACTAAATGCAGACAATAGTAGCTTTTTTCTTTGAGGGAAATTGCGCTAAAAATTTGGCGTACTTATAACAAATCATGTTTCATAATCACTCTTTAACCAAAAATGTTTCCATACTGAGAAAAATGTTTTTTAACTGGCATAAAGTTTGTGCCAATAAAGCATATTTATGAGTCCTAAAAGCAAACTTTATTAGACTTATAAAACTTTTTATAACTGTTAAAAAACTTTTATAAGCGTCATAAAAATTTTTATAAGTCTAATAAAATTTGCTTTTTAGGACTCATAAATATGCTTTATTGGCACAAACTTTATGCCAGCTAAAAAACATTTTTCTCAATGCATTTAACAGTCGATACAGCAGAATATTTTTCAATAAAAGCTAATGAAAACTATTTTACTGAAAATGTTTATTTAAAAAAAAATGAAATTTAATAGCATTTTTCAATTCTTTGTTTGAAATTATATTTCATGTAGGTAGGCAAAATGCAAAGCTAGTAAAAATGTTTTATCTATAAATAATGATTTCTAATGTATTAGATCTGTATTTCAATGATAAAAATAACACAATTTTAATATCATTCAAAAATGAGTTATTTGTAGTTTTTAATTCAAGAGGATAAATTGCTTTCAAAAATTAGAGTAATAAAAATTAAAGGTAAATTTAAATAAAATAAAACTCATTAAAAATTCCTTAAGCATCTATAATTTTTATTTTTATTTAAAATTCCATGATAAATTTTAATCAATCCATACGGTACAATTGCTCATGATTCAATTTACGATTTTAAGACAAAATGCATTGTAAAGTTAGTACTCTAATCAGTTGTGAAAAATTTTATGAGGATCTTTCCGTTTTTTTAACTTAAGCGTCATTCACTTCACTACTCATATACTAACTTTATAGTTTCGTTAGTTTTTTTATAAGTATATCTTTTACAAATCATAAGACATTTCTCTATTTGAATATCTCAGAAAAATTATAAATTCATTTAGAAAATCTTACGTTAATTTATTGTGATATGCTAGATTCATAATTCATCATGTTGATCTAGACTTTAGGCAAATTTTCTGATTTTAATTCACCAAATAGAGAGTTCTGGCTTTTGATTTGCTTCTTCTCGAATTCTATTAAAATTTTATAAGCAAAAATTAAATGATTCATGATTATTTCATGTCATTTTCATTAATTTTAATTTATTCATATGAATGAAATAAAAAAAGACTTTTTAATCATTGATTCACAACACGCAATCAAGTCCGCAGTTATGGAAGAAAAAGCAGTTGTAAAAATTGCTCCAAAAAAGCAACGAATAAACTGGGCTGCTGTTTATCAATATCTTCTAGACTACTGTCAAGACACAACAATTCATGGTTTCAAATATATCGGGGCAACAGATCGACCTTGGATTGAAAGAATATTTTGGATGATTTCATTTATTATTTCGACTATTGGGTAAAATTGTGTAATGAAATTTCTTCAAACTATTATTAGTAAATATTTATAGATGCGCTATGCTGATTTCAGAGATGTTTGAAAAATTACAGACAAATCCTATTACTGTCTCATTGGCTGAACGTCCAAGTTCAATTCAAGAAATTGCTTTCCCATCAGTTACAAGTAAAAGTTTAAAAATTTTTATTTATCAAAAATATCAAATTTATAATTTTTTAGTTTGCTCTGAAACGCAAACAACTTTTGATCCTGATTTCAATTTTCGCACAATCGTTGATGCTGATAAATCATTTGATTTCAACTCATTGAATGATCTTGAGTTTGTATATTTTTTTATCTCTTTGTATTTAAAATTATAATGTTTTTAATTCTTAGCAAATCGCGATTACAAGCAATTTCATTCATCTGCAAGCCTGATTATTTGAAAAGAGTAAAATTCAGCACACAAACAGGAAGCCTAATTGAGGTCATGCGTAGCTTAGTGAGCACTAAAGTAATTATTTTCAATATTCTTATTCTTTTTCCTATTGAAACGTTTTTTTATATATTAGTGGTTCAAACAGCAATCAGCATCTTGGAATAAAATTTATGGAGCTCCTTTTGCATTAAGATTGACACCTTACGGTTACTGCTTTACTTTCAATGTTATTAATGATACAGAATTATTGCATAAAAATGAGTAAGTTTCAATTTAACCTCCGTGAGTCTTAACTCTCCATTCCATAAAGAAATGATAATTTCTGAGAGGTTGGTTTTACATGCTTTTGATGATTATTTATGACTTTTCGTCATTTTCGAAGTTTCTGCCGTTGGATAATTACCTAGGCTTTTACATACAATGTTTCATTTATTTTCATTGAATGTTAAAGAATTCTAGCTTTAATTACAAAAAAAGATGAATTTTTCCTAAAACTTTTCTATGTCAACAATTATTTTTCAGAGTATCATCAGATTTCTTTTTTACTCGCGATGAAAATTTATATAAGAGAGATGTCCAGGCATTTACTGCTCCACCAAAAAGCAAGATTGATTATTATCATGATTATCCATGGAGTGCAACAATATCTGATCCAGATTCAGGTCTAAGTGTGGCTATGCGTTCTGATGAAAGATCTGCAAATTGGTCATGTTCTCGTTATGAAGGATTTCGCTATTTCATTCATGGAACAAACGAACTTCTTTCATCAACTAATCGCTTTCAATTGCAATTTGGTGAACTTACAGAACTTTTGATAAAACCAAAAATGACAATTACTGAAGAAGATTTGCGAGATTATACTTTAGAAAGGTATAAACAAATTTAATTGTAAAAGTTTTAAATAATGAAATCTATTTTAGACGAAATTGTTTCTTCAATGGTGAAAAACAGCTGCGTTATTTTAAGCAATATACAAAATATAATTGCGAACAAGAATGTTTATCGGTAAATCATTGAATTATTTGAACTAAAATTTAATAATCTTCACGGAGAAAAAAATCTATTAACTGGCATAAAGACTTTATGACAGATATAAAATCTTTATGAGACTTATAAAAAAATTTTTAAGACCTAAAAAGTTTCCAAATTTTTTAATAATTCAAAATTTCTTTTTAAGTCTTATAAAGAATTTTTTAACACTCATAAAAACTTTATGAAATGACATTTTAAATAAAAATTATTTTAATTTGCTTAATATGATGCAAATTTCGTCACATAAATATCAATAAAGTTTTATTATTAATAGTGACATCAATAAGAAGTAAGGATTATTATGCTTCAGAAAGAAGACCGCCTAGTTTCAAATCTCAGCGACGACCTATAAAAATATTAGTAAGTTCCACTTGCGAAGTATATAAAAAGTATAAAAAAAGTTATAGGACTTAAAAAGTTTATTTACTTCGGCGCTATAAGAGATCGAAGTATTGTTTTTGTATTTTCTGAAAATCAGTTTTTTTCATTTTTCTCGAGATCAAAGCATAATTGACTCTAGGTGTCTTCTGATGAAAGTTGGAG
>JACWBX010004514.1:0-28901 GCA_014622435.1 Polypedilum pembai
GTATAAACAAATTTAATTGTAAAAGTTTTAAATAATGAAATCTATTTTAGACGAAATTGTTTCTTCAATGGTGAAAAACAGCTGCGTTATTTTAAGCAATATACGAAATATAATTGCGAACAAGAATGTTTATCGGTAAATCATTGAGTTATTTGAACTAAAATTTGATAATCTTTCTTATAAATTAGTGTTAATTTTCTGGTCAATTTAATTAAGAGATTAATTTTAAATTTTAATCTATAGAACTTTTATTTGTCTTAACATAATTAAGTTGTCACAAAAATCTAGGAATGGACACTTCTTGTTTTTAATGATTATTTGTGATTTGTGGTTCGAAATGTCCATTCCTGAGATGAATTTCATTTTAAAATATTTTTTCTCAAAATTTTGACTTAAAATTATTTCAAAAAAAGATATCTCAAAAAATTCAAAATCTGACTATCTTGTTTCGAATATAAAAATTGTTTGAAATTGTTTTTCAAATTGAAATTTTGATTTTATGATGCATTTAATTCATATTGCTGAAAATATTATTGAATTGATAGATCAAATATAAATTCAGTATTCCTATAATATGAATTCAAAACTTAGTGAATTCAAACTTACAATTTAAATAGCAGTATCCAAATCAGACATCTCTCATATTGTAGAAAAAATGTTGGAACAAAATTTTATTACTAAGAATTTATTTAATCTAAATTAACAAATTTTCATAATAGAATTATACTGCAAAACAATGTGGTTGTGTCAAATTCTCGGTCATACGTAAGTATTTTCAAATAAATTTTTAATACGATATTTTTTACATGTGAATAATTTAAATCAGGTGATAAATCAACTCCGATTTGCACTAATCAACAATTGGAATGTTTTGAAAATGCTGAAAACGAACTTTTTAATGGTGAAATATCGTTCGATTCAAAAAGCGAAAAGAGCAAATATCGCGATTTACAGAAATGTCAATGCCTCCCTCAATGCGAATCATTAAAATATGAACTGGAATTGGTTAAGACAAATTATAAGAGTAAAAGATTCTTATTGCTCAATATAAAATTTCTAGTGAAATCATTTTACTTATAGTTCACTTGACGGAATATCAAACACTTGCGAGTTTAAAAGTTTTTTTTAAAGACAATGAATTTGTGCCTTTAAAACGTTTCCAGCTTTATGGTACTGTAGACTTTCTGGCAAATTGTGGAGGTCTTCTTGGATTGTAAGTACAAAAATAAAATTGGCACGCTATGGTGAGATTCAAATTTATACTTTTTCAGATTTGTTGGTGTATCCGTTTTGTCAATTGTTGAAATATTTTACTACTTCATATTGCGACTGGCATGCATCATGAGAAATCCTGAACCTGATGATAAAGACGAAATAGAAGGAGAAAAAAACCTTGATAAAATTGAAAAGCAAACACAAGCAGTTGTTCCAGTAGAACCTCGCGAACGTTATTAAATTGAATTTTTGCTTCATTTCATAAGAAAATACATTCTGCACTAAAGTTTATTCAAAAGTAATAACCACAGCATCACATGTAGTTTTCAATATTTTTAAATCAAATTCAAACTATGCAATGAAGATGTTGTATTACGAAAGACTAATGATAGAAAAAGTTTAATGCTGTATTATGCTATATTCAAATTTTTAATTTTGAAATGTTTGAATCTCTAAGGAAAAACAAAGGGAGTAAAAATTGTCTAATTTTTTAGCTACGTAATTTATGAACAAGAATTTTCTAATACGCATATTTCAGAATCTTACATTTAACTTAAAGTCATTTAAACAAGTTTGTTTATATGTGCTTAAGAATTTCGATTTCAAAAAACTTGTTTGAACCAATAAAAATTAAAAGAAGAAATAAATTGTCAGCAACATTTGACAACTCTTTAAAAAGTAAAATAAAAATATTTTCTTCTTTTGTATTCATTCGATTAAAGTTAAATAAAGTATATATAAAGTTTATTTTTATTAATTGAAATATGGCTAATAAATATTGAATGAAATATCAAAGAATTTTCACGTTACGAATCGTGGGTTATATCTAATGAGCAGAATTTTTATTCCAAATAAAAGTACTTCTCTAAATTTTGTCATGGATACTGTTAATCTTTTAAAAAAGGTCTAATCCAATTTAAAAAGAAAATTTAAAGAATTCATTCATAAAGAAAAACTTACCCTCTTATTCATCGATAAAGCAGAATATTTTAAATAAAGCTTATCAGTTAAATTTTTTTAATCTTTTTTATTATGAGTTTATCTAAAAGTATTACAACGATTTTTTTATTCTTTTTTAATTTATTAATTTTATCCATACAACAAAATGATTTTTTTTATTTCACACATCAGAGTAAAAAATTTTGTCTTAAACATTCGTTTCATCTGAGCTACCACCAATCATTCCTTTTTCAGTCCATATAACTTTAATTTTCTTCTGTAAAAATTGAATTCACGGTTCATAGAATAGGTAAAAAGGTTGAGTTAGAAAAAGTTTTTGTTTTTCTTTCTAAATTGTGACTTCAATATAAATTGATAGATAAAAATGTAGACAAAGATAAGGACAGTGATAGACAGTGCGTATGACTTATGATTGAATGAATGAGGCAGTGAAGACAGACAGAAAAAAAATTGATTTATCTATTGGTATGAAAAAGAATTACACAATTCACATCAAATATTGTTCTATGTGGCTTCATATCTAATTGATTGGAATAAGTGTTAATAATTAATTGCTTTAGGCTAATTAACATTTCCTTTTTTTAGTATCGCAAAGGTTAAAAAGTTTTTACTTTATATCTTGAATTGAATGACTTTTGTTTATCTAATTAAATTATTTTGAGCTTTTATTTTGTGCTAAGAATGATTTTAAATTATTTTAAGGAAAATAAAAGATATAAACATATTAAATTAAATTTCTATTATTAATTTCTTTGGGAAATTAAACTTTTTCTATTTAATTATGAAATTAGCTAAAATAAACTGTGCAAACTTCATGAATATGTTATGTTATGATGTGCATAAACACATTGGCAGTAAAAAAATCATGCTTAAATTATTTAACTAAGTAAATGAAATTTATTTTTTTTTTACATAATGAATTTTTCTAGGACACTTCCTGTCAAAGGAAGTCATCATTACATTAAATAAATTGACACTAAAATTACACTACATAGTGCAATATTGTTAAAGAGATCGAAAGTCCACAAAAATAGAAAATAAGATTGGCTATTATTGAATTACGACATGCATTTCCTTTTCTATTCATTTAGACATCAATGTAATTGTAAATGTGTCTATAATTGACATAATTGTATTTATTTTAAACCTGCGAAATATTTTGTGATGAGATACGTCGTTCGTCAGCATTTGTTGATTCGTCTTCTTCGCGCATAATTGATAGGCGTTTCTCACCATTCGGCGGACTGTCTTTTTTCTCAATCGAACTGTTCACAGTAAAAGATAATATTTAATAACAGAATATACGTGGTGATATTAAATTACTTACTGCTGTGTTCGGACTTTCACGTTGCATTCATTTTTGTCTGTCAATTGCTTCCAAATGCTCGTTTTATTAAGTTCTTCAGATATATTCACGTTTGTTAGCGAACCATTAGAAAATGTCAATTGAACAGTAGGCTTCTGTTGTTGTTGTAAAACTTTTGCATTTTTTTGCTGAAAAGAAAAATTTTTAACGTTGGAATAAATTTTTCAACAAAGAAAAGAAAAATGTGCCTCAAATTAGGGAAAACCTATTTTATAAACGCTTCATATTACTGAAAAATTGACATTTGAATTTAACGAAAAGATCAAATTGTAAAATTTCATTTTTCATGGAATATTTTTGTGTAAATATTATAAAATTAATTATTATTAATAATACTAACTGATTCGAATATTTTTTTAATCAAATTAGAAAAATTATATTTTTTTCAAAAATGTCATGTCAGCAGTACAATTTTCTTTCTCAAAAAGATATTTTAACTTTAAATCTAATAAAATTGTAAATTTAAACAAATGAATAAAAAGAAAATAGAACGAAATTTCTTTAAATAAAGAAATCATTTGAAAAAGCACACACACACAGTGGAGGAGTAGAGACAAAGAAAAATAAATAAAGGAAAATTTTTAGTATAGAACATGCAAATGGAAAATGCTAGTAATATGTGTTGAATTGATTTAATTTATGCTATTTTATTTTGTCTTACTAAATTTACAAAACAAATTGTTTGCTATGTCTCGCTGCCAATAATTCGCTCGATTGGCAGTTAATTGAAACATCTTGTTTTTTAATTATTCAATTTCCTCATTATTTACTAAACAAGCTTTTTCCTACAATGTTTAATACATTTTTGTTGTTGTATATTTTTCATATTTTCTAAAATATTGAGACTTGAATATGTGTTTTGAAAAATAAATTTTTCTCTAATTGTTCAAAAAATATATTTAAATGGCAATTGACTCTATGTTTTAAATTATACTTTTCTTCGTTTTTCTAAATTTGAATTACTTCTGTGAATTTAGTACAACTTTTTTGTAAGAAATATTCTTTTGAAACAATTTTTAATCTTCAGAGATTAAATTTAATTCACAACAATTGTTACATTAAAAAAAGTACTACATTCACAGAAGTATATAAAATAATGAATTATTTTTTAAAATATTTTTTTATTACTTCTTTTCAATTCCGTTTCACTAGATTAACATAATTTTTCTTCAAATGATTTATGTGATGTACATTGATTTTTTGTCCAATTAATTTTTTTCCATTCTTCTTCCATTTTGAGTGGAGGTTTTGTAAACATGAAGAATTTATGTGTATTGTGTACTTTGTATCTATTATTCAAACAAAAGCGCTTTTGTGTGCACTAAATGATAAACAAAGTGCAACAAGTCTCTACAGCAAAGTTTTCTCTCCCTCCACTTACAAAAAGAAAGAAAATAAAATATTTCTGTGAAGATAGCTCAACTTTTAATATGGACTTAAATAAATCTTTCGTAGATTAAATTTAATCTAAAGCAAAAGATTCTCAGTCAAAAATGTTTTACTATCTTTACAGAAATAAAAAAACTCATGCAATTGTTCCATATCTTACATAATGATAAAATTTATAGTCAATAATGATTGTTGTTATTTATTTTCCAATAATAATCTTTAGTCTATTTTGTTTATTCCAATTTCATTTCTCATTCATTGCAAAGACTTTTTCTTTTTTTTTATTTAATGAGTTTCAAAAGTTGAAGATGATGAGAAAAGTTTTATGTTGTTAACTTCATTATCATCTGTTTTTAACTAATAGAAAATTTTGTTTTGATGAGCAAGTCTCTAATCTTAATAATTCAAAATGAAAATTTTTCCTTAATGAACTTGAATATTGAAATTAGGAAAATTTACTTTGAAAGCTAAAACTTTTCATTAACTTGAATGTGTTCAATATTTACAGATATAATTATCCTAAAAAGTTAAGAACGAAAATTTGTTTAAATTTTAAAAAATTCGATTTTCTCAAATCAATTTAAAATTGTCATAAATTCTAATAAAAATCGCACGGAATCATTTTTAGTTACCCTAAAGAACACCATAATATTAACTGAAACAGATTTTTCATAAATTTTCTATTTCATTTCAAGTGATCAAAAATATGTCACGTTTTCCATTTATATGCCTTTAATATGCTACGACAAATAAACAGAAATTTTTAAAATATTTTTGATCACTCAGAGATTTATTTAGAAATTTCCAAAATTTTTCGATTATTTTTACATGTTTCATCTCTTATATATATATATATATATATATATAAATACCTTGGTATTGTTAAATAAAAAATAAATTGAGCATCAACAGTTATATGAACCTTTTATTTGAATTTCAAATTTTCTTTTTTCATTAAAACCTTTGCAATGATGTTTTAAAAATTCAAACAAAAATATAAAATGCAAATAAAAATTTCTTAAAAGGACACAATTAGATGATATTAAAAACTACATTCAACAATCGTCTCTCAATAAACAAACATTCATTATTTCCTCACAATCTTCTTATTCTTTCAATTAACTTTTTTCTTTTCATATCCATGCATTGTATAAATTCAATTTTTGTTCCTATCATTGGCACACATATTTTCCATTAAATTATTTTTTAAAAAATTTCTTTTACAAGAAATGAGAGAAAGAAGTTTAAACCTGAACTTATTTGGTGGTTAAAAAGTTAGTGAATTGAAGACGTCTGTGAAACCAGCATAAATTTTCATAAGGATTTGTTAAATCCCTTTTAATAGAATTAAATGCTCAGAACTTATTTTGGTCAGATTTAATAAATCCTAAAGGATTTAATACATTTACAAGCAATTTAATTTGTTTTATCAAAAAACTTGTACTAAGTTCACAAACATGAAGCTTAAGAAAGAAGAATCTTGTAATTTTTGAAAAAATATATATCTAAAATATTTTCATTTTTTGTAACTTCTTTCTCTCATCATTTCAAAAATTTTCAATAAAAATTAAAAGTGAGATTTAAAAACCAATTTACACATGATAAAATGCTTTTGTGTGATGAAAAATACAATTATAATACAGATTATTATAATTTAATTATATTATACATATCATAGAACCATTTAAAATAAAACAAAATAATTATATGTGTAAGTGAAGCATGCCATGAGAGAGAGAGAAAATTTTAAACAAGTAGAAGGAGGCTTAGCTGTGCATGTTTATTTTGCGCTTTTTCATTTCATCAGGTCGTTCACCAATGCAACAAGCGACAAATTTTTTGAAAATGCCCACCTCTGTCCCATTACCGTCCTCCAAGCGATGCAAATCATCATCATGAGATCGCTTAATCATTTCAGGCATGATGTCATCTAATATTTTCAGTTCTCGGCGTGTGAAGATACAATCAAGGGATTTGCGAACACCAATCATTACAACCAACATGAGTGGGAAGAGAATTGAGATTTTTTGGAAGGATTTGATGATCCACAAGAGAACAAGACAGGCAAGTTGAATTAAAGTGAAGAGATGAACGCGATTGATTGGAACCTGTTTAGAAAAAAATATGATTAATATAATTAATAATTTTCAAGTAGTTTTATTATAATAAAAAACGATCAATTTTGATCTTGTTGAAAAATTTATCGTCCAAATAAAAATCAATATTTTTTGGATTATAATATAATTAATTGTAAAATTTTACCTGACGAAGGAACATAAAATCAGGTTGATATTTGGCTGGCATCAGCATTATACGCAATCGATCATAAAATTGCAGTCCTTTTAATGATGCAGCTCCCATGTACAAAAATACACCAAAAAGGACTATAAAGACATTCAATATAAAACTCAAGATTTCTTCATATTTTGAAATGTTCAAACTCACCCGGCATTGGAATGTGTGATAATAAAGGCGTTAATTTGACTGAGCATCCAATAGTGAGGAATATCATGATGTGTGTGACGCGTTGCTCTCGAACACCCAAAAATTGAGGCTTCTCACCTGGTGCAGCTGTTTCTGATTCTAATTTGAGTGAATTGACATGATTGATACTCAACACTGTAGCAGCAACAAACCATGGACAACCGAGAATGGTGCAAATTTGAATCAGAAGAGCGAGAATAAAAAGATCAAGATGATAACCGCAGCCTTTCTTCAATTTGTTTTCTTTACGATTAATAATAACTGCAGTGATTTGCTGATCCATAAAAATGAGAATTGTGCCAAGTAATGCCGGAATAATGGCCAAAAAAATGGAATAGAAAGGATTAAGTTCATGATATGGTGAAATTATCCATCCACGATTCGGCAATGTCGGTTTGAATTCTTTGGGTACATCAAGCTTTGGCGTTGGAATGTTTACGACAAAATCAATTAATGTCATTGAGCAAATGGCAATGATGACTGCAAAGTCTGTAACAAATTGACGGACATTCGCTGGGAAAAAACGACTGTTCTTAAAGTCCTTGAGGATTGTTGAAATGATGAAAGTTCCAGTAAAAAGAATGAAAGACATGAGAAACACTGGTGAAGCATATGGCGTTGAAAAACAGTTGCCCGCCATCTTTCCTTTCATCTCCTGTGTAATTAAGTTATTTAGACTAAGGTCTACAAAATAAGTTCAAATAATTGTTATTACCTTGCACAACGTTTCATTGTATGACGCATATTCCTCGAGCTGTATTATGCTGCTATTTTTAATTCCTAATGGAGGCTCACAAAAGCACGAACCAAGTGGAACTTTTTTAGCAATTGCAAATGTATTTTCTACTGCCTGTATTAAATTCAAAAAATCATTTGATCAGATTTATTTCGTTTTACATCTTTATAAATTGTTGAATCAAGTACAAAGTTTTCATCAAAAAATTATGTCGGTTAATAAATTTAAATCACTGTAGATAGGATTAAACTTTCTAACTTTTATCTATCAATTAAAATTAGAAAATAACAAAACTGAATGTTTCTGTGAGCTTATTAAATAAATGAAATTGTCCAATAAATGATTCATTGAAAAATCATCAGAATAAATTAAACTTATGATGTTTCGTTTTAGTCGGAGTAATTTTTCTATCGAAAAGCCTGTACTAGCGTCACATAGATTGAAGGCTTATCATTCTCGATTCTTAAATTTTTATCTGGAAATTATTAAAAATAATAAGTCTTTCACATGAACCAACCTTGTAAATAAAGATGAATGCTATCAAGGTAGCAAAGTTTTCCTCAGTGAAACGCGTGATATAGCACACGAATGCGGAAGCATCAATTGCGACTAAAATAAGAAGAATCAATGCAACCCACGTTCCAATCCAAAATCGGAATGTCATATAATCCCAGCCAACAAGAGCACAGAATTCAAAAACGATTGTCTCAAATACCAAAACAGGTCCAGTCGAACCAAGAATTGTCAATGGCTGCCCAGAAAAGAAACCATAAATGATGCCACATACAAAACCTGACACTAGAGATTCCATAGCTGCCATATTTCTGTTTGTTGCTTCAGCTAACAAACCACCAAATGTTACAACTATTTAGAAAATAAAATTGTAATAATTTTTTAGATTAAATAAATATTTGCCAAAAATTTTCATCCAAAAGGTAATTTTAAATGTACTTACTTGGTGAAAGACAGGCAAAATAAAGAAAAATCCAAGAGGCCACTGATTGCAAATTAAATCCATCCTTAAAGTCAGAAATGTACCAAGGCTTTTTACGCTTAAAATCATTGATTAGTCCACCAAAAAGTCTTCCCGAGCGCGTTAAACCGGAATCTTCTCTCATTCTTTGTTCTTCTTCTTCCTCATCAGGTTCTTCTTTCTTTGGCTGCTTCTCAGGTGGCCGTTTACGAACTTCCTGTGATGGAATAGCAGCTGGAGGTTCAATGCGAATCGATGGATCCCATTCACCTGGTGGAAGAACTGTAACAGCATCCAAAAATTCATCAATGCCTGCAATTAAATGATCACGTTTTCGTGCACGATATGCAACCTCGTGAAACACTTCATCTGACATCAATGTTGCCATTGAGCGTCCAATTTCATGGAATGTCGTTTGACTGCCTGATGGGCCAAGTAATACGAAAATAAATCTGAAAAATTAATATTTGAATATTTAAAAAAAAACCGTTAACTTTTTAATGAAATTTTAAAATTTTTGAACACACTCCAAACAAGATATGATGATCTATTAAAGACTAAGAATTCAAATTATTTGGAAAATTTTCCTTACCTTGTTGGCACAGGCACCTCAGTCAAATCACCCATAACAACAGCTTGATTGAGTCTTATGAATGCGGATAATGTCTTTGTCAAAAAATCCACTTCACCGACAAGAATATTCGAGGCCTCAGCGCCAGGCGGAATTTTTCTCATGAAATTGAAATTTATACGATGATGATCTTGGAAGTCACTTGAGCTGACATTGCGAAGCATCTGTGATGTGCTGCTTGGACTAATAATGTGTGGTGCTTGATCTGAGCAGATGAGAAGAAGAGAAAAAAAATTTAAAAGAAAATTTTTCATATGTGAGGTGAATGATAAAAGCAGTAAGAAGAGAAATAGCCAGAAAAATAGCAAGAAGAAATAGAACAAAAATAAGAAACTGAAATTAATACAAATCTTTCCGAAAAGTGAGTTATTAAGAGGATAGTTAAAATGTATTTATGTTTATGTATGTATAGGACTGACTTTCTCTATACAGAAGATTAAAATATGTTTTCTAAGGAACTCATAAATTTGTTTTTGTCACAAATTAACTTAATGATTAAGAGTCAAAGATAAATGAAGTCTTGAGTTATTCTTCTGTCAAGGTGAATCAAAATGACTAAGGTCATTGCAAAGTATTTCAAAAATATCTATGTAAAGTTAACAAAAAATTTCAGTTTGATGAATAGGTTCAGTTTAATCACTAAGGTTTTATCAAATTTTTAAAATAAACTGAGCTAGTTACAAAATTCGATTTGGATGAAATATTATTAGTATAAATAAATATTTAACTTCTATTTTCGTTTTAGCAAGTGATAATTGAATAGAAATGATAACAAATAGCTAAAAATATCATTAAAAGCCATTAAAATTAAGATAATTGAATAAATTTATATGTAAACAATTATTGTGTTTATTTGTATTCCATCAGAAAATTTAGAGAAGTTTTCTTATTTACATCATTAAAATATTAAATTTAACTATCATTAGATAACTGCAAATTAGTATTCATGACTCCTCAGAAATAATTATTTATCACCTGCTTTAGTATTTTATTGGAAAACAAAACAAAATGAATTTTGATAAAATTTAATATAAATTAAAACTTTTATCAAGTTTTCAAAAAAGTTTTGATATTTTAAGAAGAAATTAACTTTTATGATTTATTCCATGATTTAAAGTCAAAAAATCTTTAAACTTCAACCTTGACTTCTAAAAAAATTACTTATTTCAAAAGAGAATAACATAAACAAAAGAGTTCCTTTGATGTGCTTATATCACTCAATAACATATATGTAGTTTGCTATCAAAAGGAAATGAAAGGGTTTTAACGAAGCGAAACGTCACAGAACATAAAGAATTTTTTACGCTCAGCACGAAGGAAAAAGAAAAATTTCCATTTATCGCCTGCTGAGATTTTAGAAAAGCTTTTACATGCAAAATGGGAAAAAGAGAGAAAAGTCTTTGTCCTTGACCATAAATTGTTAACAGCTATAAAATTACTTTTTTATGAATGATGTCAAATACAGTAACAGGTGTAAATTTGGAAAATAAACCAATGTGTAATGATTAAAAAATTATGAATGATTGTGGCAAATAGCCATGAGTGAGAGTCAAAACACTTTTGTATCCATTTTGATATTAATCTACACAAAAATACATTTATGAAGTTAGTTCAACTTTTTCGTTAACTTTGAATAATTTTAATCTTAGGATTTTTTATTCACTTATATGATTATTCTTTAATCTAAAGGAAAATTAATCCTAATGATTAAAAATTACCTTTTCTTAAAGTTATACCAATTTCACATAAGTCACTAAAATTATTTATTATTCCATTAAAACGGCAATGATTTAAATGACATTATTTACAAAATAATTAAATGTGTATAAACAAAAAGTTGTTTATGAGCAATTTTCGAGATATGACGTCAGCTGATTTCAATGTCACACACCGGCAAATTGATGAAAAATATGAGTTTTTAAATGTACAAATTTCCCATTTTATTAGGTCTTGATAAGTAAATAAATGGGCTAATAAACATGCCAAAAAGTTGTTAAATCATAAATGACAAAATAACGTTTCCAACTTTTAGAAAATTAAAATTTACCAAATGAACCTTTTCCAGGCACCGATAAAAATTTTGAGCCACTACCATTATTTCCATGCTTCAAATCAGTATTTTCCGGTGGACTGTTAGAATTTTGTTGCTGTTCTTCCACTGTTTTTGAATTTTTTTGTTCGTTCGTTCACAAGAAGTAACAACAGATAATGATAAAAATTGGATTACAAAATGTGAAAATAATTGATTTTTTTCGTATTAAATTAATTTTACTTAATATTCAGCACATTACAACAATAACATGTGTGAGTGAGCGAACAATGAGATAGACAGAGCGTGATTGTGTGGAATATACATATAGGTTGTGTAGAGAGAGGATGAAATAAAATTTATTTTCAAATGAATAAATTAATTATTCATAATGCATCTGCTTTACATTCTATTATAATGATAATGATGAGAGCTATAGGGAATGACACTCTTGTTGCATTTAAATAAGGAAGAAAAACTACAGAGGTAAGTAGAACTATTAAAACTGTGACAGTTGCTGGAAATTGCTGGAAATTGTACAGAAATTCCAAAACTTATTTTAAAAGCGCTAAATAAAATTTTGTTAAAATTACATCCATATATTGTGATACTGAACATTATTAAAATCAATTAATCCTCTAAGTCAAACAAACCGTTTTTATCAATTAATTTAAATTTAACTTTATGAACCTTTAGAAATACATTTCTGAAGTAATACAAAAAGTTTAGTTGTTGATGGCAAATTGGCGTAATATTTCCGATTCAGCAAAGACAATTCTTTAAATAATCAATTTTTAACAAAAATAATAGAATTACGTAATTTAGCATGAAATAATTGCACAAAATCAATAATCTATTAATATGAAATAGCTCAATCCTCATTTTATTGAAAACTTTTTTATTTACTTTCTCTAACTTTCTCATCGTAGTAGTAAATAAGTAATGAAGTTAATATTAAAACATACTAAGTCATTTATGTTCGTCTTTTAATTACAATTTTTATTGTCCATGATGGCGAAAAAGTTTTTACAACTAAATAGAAACTTTCTCCATTCGGAGCTGATTTTTATGATTTCATTGCATTTTCAAGTGTCAATTCCCTTACAGATGCATACTTCAATGAGCTACACTTACAAAAACTCATGTTAACAAATAAAAAAAGCATGAAATATTTTTTGGTAACAATAAGCAAGAGTAATAAGTGTTAAATCTAGTAAATGAGTCAATTTTAAAAATGACATATATCCACTATCGTTTTTGTATTTTTTCCTTGCGTTCTATCGATTCAAAATGATTCATATGAGTGAAATGAGTTATTTGAGCGGATATGACACACTTGATTGCATGCTATGATCATTTTGAATGTCAATGAGTTGCTCTTTGAAGTGTTTTTCTCAACATCATTCTCTAAAGTGTTCTGAAAGAGCATCGAATTCACATCTTAGATGATTTTTCATTCGCACCATGAATTTTTCAATTTCAGCAACTCCCATGCATGGAAAAAATTTTTTCCCGTTTGTTTCCATGTCAGACTAATTCAATTATTTTTCACAAAAACATACATTTTTATGGTTGTTTTCTATTTTAAATTTATGTTTTGAATCACTGAATCATGAAATTGTGATTGAATGATGATATGGATATGTTGAGGTTTTTATTTTAAAAAAACTAATGCAATGTCTGTTTTTGTAATAGTTAAATGATAATTCTAGGTTGAAAATTTTCCAGAGAAATTTAAATATTTGCGGTTATTTTACAAATAAAACATCAAGAAAAATGTTTTAAGGGTAAGGATGTTCATGAAAGTAAAGAGAGAACGTGAAAAGTTGGAAAAGAATACACGAAAACTCAAATGTTGGAATTTTGAAGAAATTTAGAAAAAAAACCTCGGAGACAAAAAAAAATACAAGTTAACTGAAATTATGACGTTTATGAAGTTAGCAGGATTTTTTATTTTAAAAATTTTGAATTAAATTCTTCTCAGATGATATAAGTTTAATTTTTCTTGAAATTCCTTTAAATTTTGTCTATATAAATTTCAAAACTTTAACTTAATTTACAGGAAAATTTTCAGGTAAAATATTTAATCATAGATCAAAAATTTCATTAGTTAAGTCTATAAGACGAAGTAACACAAGCTACTATGTGCAATTTTTAGACTGATGCATATGAAACAAACTATGATTTAACTACTACTTAGATTATAAGAAATTTCATTCTTTTAAATTTTTCTTGGAATTTTTTCTCGTAGTCTTCATCATCAATATTTTTCAACTATAATTTATCTGCAGTCGATTTCAGTCATTTATTTATTCTGTGTCAAAAATTTGATCATAAAAATGTTTATAGATTAAGTTTATTAAACTCTTTGGAACTATTATGGTAATTTTAAAAAAATAAAACTACGATGGCTTCAATTTCGTATTTCAAGTGTTCTTAAAAAGCTTCAAGCAGATAACAATGATAAAGAAATTACTTGAATGGAAAAAGGTCTCATTTTTCGCTTTTTATTTAAATTGAAAACAGCACCCACATTCCTCGTGTCTATCTTGTTATTCACAAAGATAAAAAAAAAGTCCTTGAACTTCAACTTTTCCGTGTTTTCTCTTAAAAATTTTCTCTTTATCTTCAAAATTCCAACTTTCGATTTTTTATTTGTTTGTTTTGAGAAATTAACCAATATAGAAAGAAACAGCAAAACTCAGCAAAAAGTAAATAAAGGCTAATTGCCATCTTGCATTGTTTTTGAAACACCTCACATAAATTGCTTCTCAAATGTTCTTTCTGATTGAAATGCTTCAAAATGCATAAATTTTTAGACAGCAAATAGAAACATCAAATTAATTAAAAAAAGTTAACAAAAAATTTTGAGAATTTTGAATTTCCTGAACCTTTAAGTTGCTGTATATCATGAGATGGGCCTGCGCCAGCATGCATCACGAAAGTTGTTGTTGTGACACCGTTACCAGATGTGTCACCTTTTTATTATTCAATAACACCACACACAGAATGGTAGAAAAAGAAAGATAAAAATTTTGATTCGTTTAATTAACATAAGACAAATGAGTTTTGCAAATAATCTTAATTAATTTTTTTTCTTCTAAAAATGAAGCTCCATAAGTCACTTATGTCATTATCTTAAATAGAATTTTCTGAATTTTATCCAAATCCAAAACAATCGAAATTAATTAATTTTGACATCATGAAGCACTTCAATCTAATTTGAGCTTCGTTTAATAACTGCAGCTTCTGGTTGTTGTGGTAAAAACGTAAGTAATAGCTTTTATACAAATGAAATTCAGTCAAATTCAATTTGCGTATATATCAAGAATCAGAGTTGTTCATACATTGTTAATAGGGAAAATTATTCTTTTCAAAAAATCATATTTCAATTTTTATTTTTCCACATTAAATATATTAAACCGTTTATTTGCCGTGGTAAACTAAAAACATATGAAAATAGATCATTTTTTGTTTTCGGTTATTCAGAAAATGTGTGAAGTTTTCAAACTTTAAAAATATTCAATTGATCTAACGGTATATTGAAATTTAAAAATTTTTCTTAATTTAAATTTTTATGCACAAATCATAAAATATTTTCCTTAAATTATCATGAATAGAATAAATAACCATTTTTATGACGAACAACTCTGTGAGGAATTTAATCACTCTCAAGAAATCTTTTGATGAAAAAAAGGACGAATTTTTTTGATAGCTGATAATGGTTTATGAAAGAAGCAGAGTTTTTTGATGGATCTATTTATAAATAATTTTTCTTTTTGCATTTTATGCTTAAAGCAACATGCGGTGAGAAGAAGTAGATAAGTATTTTTTTTCTTCATTCAAGTAAGTAATGGTAGCTGTAATGTTTTTTTTTGGTTAATATCACAAACACACACACACGCACACACAGTAAATTGATATAAATATTTCTATTTACAATAGCTCATATTATTGATACATTTTTATATATAACATTTCCGATATGATTTTGTAAATGGGCATGTTACTGCTGCTGTTGAGTGATGAAATTTATTGATATTTACTTTAGCGATATTATTTGATAGCTATAGGCAATTAATTGTAAATAAATGAGTGAAATGGGATATCTTTTAGAACTTTTTAGGAATATTTTAGAGCAAAGAAATTGAACGTAGATTAATTTATACTACCACGAATTTTAAATTCCCTTGGAAATGAATCATGTATAAGGATTTCTTAAAATTAATTCAATGCTTATTTATTTAATCTTATTGTAAAAAATATTATCATAATATTTCTAGAAATTTTGATTAAAATGATTTTGTTTATATAATCTATAACACTTCAAGTAGAATCAATTTAATAATAAGAAAATTAAATATCAATTTCTGAAAATTGTTTATTTATGCTAAAATCTTAAATGTTATCTAATATCATCAAAATTCGTTTACACAATCCTCACCCTCAAGCTTGAATTCAAATTCTTTTTAATTTCACCTTATCAACACCTGTTGCTGTTCTCAAATGATTTCTTCTCGAATTTATTCAATCTTTCATCAAAACTTTGTGTACATAAACAGCAATTCAAGCAAATTTATGTCGTGCTTCATTTATTCAGCAATTAATTTAAATGATTAATCACACACGACATTAAATATAATTACTCAACAGCCGCATAAAAACCCATTTGAAAATTCAAATCTAAATTAATTTCATTCCCTTAAAAAAATCTTCATTGAACAACTTACTTTTCGCAGTTGAATGATTTTTTCCAATATCGGCCAAGCTTCTAATGATAGGAAGACGACTCATATTGACAGACGACTGTCCGCCCTTCTTCATCTCCTTCTCATGTTGATGACGATGGCGTCTCAACAGAGCTTCCTTGACCTTCATTTTGGCTTCGAATGGCAGCAAACCATTGTTGGTCATATTCTCAGTGGCCAAATCCGCAATCTGTTCCAGACTTGTTGCTTCCATATCAAGCATGACTGTGCCAGTGAGTATGAGATTTCGTAATTCAAACAGGGAATGTAATGAGAGCGTAGCAACGTGTGGCTTCGACCATCGATTGCCACCCTCTTCGACATCTTCCTCAAATTTCACCCAACGAGCTGTCTCTTTCCATTCAATCTCATCACCGTCCTTCACAAGCTCTTCCATTTCCGAGAAAAGTGGATGAGACTCGAGTGGTGGAGGAGCACAAATTCCATCTTCACCACTTGCGTCCTCGCCGAGAATAAATTGAACGCGCTGTGCTGGTGGTGTGACTGTGAATGAAAAGGAAAAAATTCAGGTTTAGAAATTGTCAATTTAATTTGAAAGCATAAAAAGCAGACAACAATTATTCTAAACTCGATTTAATTTGTGCTGAGCTTTTAATTGGTTTCTCTTCATACACGCTCATTAAAATGGAAATTTGTCGAAAGCTTAAAACACTCATATTTTTACTTCAGCGTACGTGAGCATAAGAAGCAATGAAGCATGTTGTGAATGTTTTTCTTTCTGCTTCGCTAAATCTCTTAAGGAAATAAAGTACTAAAAAATTTTATGAGTAAAATATTGTGTACAAGACTACGTGAATTTGTGCCTTTTTTAAAGTGCAACAACATAAAGTGCCTTCGTTTAAATAATTTAAAAAACTGAAATTGAAATTTGAAAACAGTGAAAGTTAGTGTCATCAATTAGAGGTTAAAATACACTTTTTTCAATTTTTTAAAGATTTACTGTTCAAAAAATAAAATTGAAAAATTGTATTTGAGATGATATGACATCAAGTATCATGAAGATTAAAAATTTTTCATTATATTTTTTAAGAAAGACAATCATTTTTGTTACGAAATCAAACGCGACAGATTTTGATATTACCTACAAAAAGTGCTAAAGAGATTTCATGTGTAATGGAAGTACATCGGAGAGTATCTAATTAGAAAAGTTTTCTTTGAACTCTTAATTAATAATTGAACAAAAATTTTCATAGAAATCTAAAATTTTTATCCAGCCAATGCAAGAATAAATTTCATGAAGTTTAAAAAATTCACAGAATATTCTCTTTTGCTTTTTTTCATTCATTTACGTGAAGACATTTGATACAAAAATTAACTATTGTTATTTTGTGAATTTAGCATAAGTTTTCAAATGTGAATAATTTTCAATAAATTTCAAATTTTAACTTCCGAATTGTGAACAACTTTTGACAAAATAAAATAAAAATTTAATTGAAATAAAAACTTTTCCAAAATAATTTTAATCAAAAGACACAAACCGAATTCTACATTTTCAAATATTTTTAAGTTCTTTGTTTTCAATTCAAATTAAATAAAACACATAATACACAAAGAAATTTAATAAAAACTCATCAGCTTAAGAAGAAGAATGAAGCGAAAATTTTCAAACAAAGAATTTTTCAATATCACTGTCGTCTCAACAGTAAGAGAGATAAAAGCATTAATATAAATGAACCTCTCACAGCATGAAAACATGTGTGCATATTGTAAAAAATTTATAAATTTTCCAATATTATTGCTTACAAATTTCTTCAATATCGGCTAAACTTAATCTGCGTCTTGTTTTTGCAGAAACTGCCACAAAATGCAAAAAGAAAAAGAAGAGAAAAATTATTCTTTGTCCTTACAAGCATTTTCAATTTCATTGCCGAAGAAATGCCGGAAGTCCGTGGGAAAGCGAAAATTTTTGAATGTCATGCACAAACACTAACTTAATTGAATTACCATTATACTGAAAAATTTTTTTTTTCAAGTTAAAAACATCTCGACCCTAAATGATGAGCTTTTACAGGAAAAAATAAAAACGAATTTCCCAAGTGAAAACATTGTTTGTAGAGGAAATTGAAGTTAAGAAAAAAACTAATTTTTTGGTGAATAAATTACATTTTTTTCAGTCCTCGTTTCTTTTGTCTTCCCAAGTCTTCAATTTCATTTACTCTTAAGTTACATTTAGATTTCTATGACATTCAAAGTTGAAGTAAATGATGATTTAGCTAGGGTGGAAAATTAACTATTTGACGGTTTTCAATATTTAAAAAACAAATTTCGAAAGCCTAATTTACTATTTTTAAAAAATTCATATTTAATTGTTATTTATATTTTTTATATTTCCACACCCTGAATTTTGGTAATAGCATATTTCTTTTACATACCAGGTCGTTCTTGTGAATCCTGTGAACCTTTTTCACCGCTCTCACTCTTTTGTGAAATATGTTTACGTCTACGGTGAGACCGACGTGCTGGTACATGTACACCAACATAAACTGTATGTGCACGATGTCCTGAAAAGAATAAAAGCCAATTAGCTGTGGTCAGTTATATGATACATGCCATAGGGAAAAATTTAGTCAAAAATAGTTTTATGAAATTATCTCATAAAAAGGTTCCCATAATCAAGTTTGAATATGACACGCTTATTTGCGCAAAGACATCTGAGACTATAGAATTCACACGCGTATCAAATTACATTTCATATGATAACAAAATGAATCAATATCGAATCTTGAAAATTGATGTTAAGTGGCCTCTCAGTCACTTAATTCAACACATTTCTGCGAAACTTGTGAATTATTTACATATACAAAATCAGAGTAAATCAAAAAGATTTTTAATAATTAAAAATTTTGATTTCTGAATCTAGAATATTTACCTTCAAAATCAGACTCTGTAAATGGTCGCTGCGGAATGCATGGATCAATCGGTGCAGCGACCGTATCATCAACAACTGGATGCATTGGGATTAGTGTCCACGGTAACTTCTCGTAATGTCTGAGATTAAATGTAAGAAAAATATTCGATTAGAAAAAAATGTGTAATTAAATTAATCAATGATGAGAGAGTGAGTTAAGTGAACAATTAAAAGCTAATTAAGGTGATAAACCACTCAAGATATTTTTGCTTTGCTTAGTAAAGTGTTGTCTAGTGCGTTTATGTGTCTTTCAATAACTAGGTTACAAAATGACGCTACTTCAAAAGTCATTCATAAATTTATTTTTATCATTGTCATGTATTTCCCATTTTCTCACGCGTGATAGCTTCGATTGGGCATTGAACAATTTTTTCTAACAAAAATAAAAGTGATTAAGTTCGTCAATATGTTTTCAATAAAACAGTTTATGTGAGACGATATGATAAGCGTGAAGCGTAGTTGTATAGATTTTACGAAAATTTTCATTGTTGTATCGATTTAATAGAACATTGAATTTCATTATTATGAAAAGAAATACGCAATAGATGTTTGATAGGTTGGTAAGGTAATTAAAGATTCCAAAAAGTTTTCTCTTTACAAAGTTAGCATAAGTCTTTTTTTTTGGACTTATTAAAATTCTTGTGATTTATTTTAATCTCCATTTAATCCAGAGAAAATTTAATTAATACTGCTGATTAATTTTAATCCATGCAAGTTTTCGATCCAAAAATTTTAAAACATCAAGCTTCTAAAAATAAAATCTTTCGAAAATGTCGTGCTAATTTCACACCTTTTTACATAATTAAAATGTTCACATTGTGTAAGATTTTTGACTTAATTCTTACCTTTCAAAAATTTTACTTTGAAAATCCCATTGTGTGGGTATTAAAAATATCATTCAAAGAAAAAAATTTAAACGCTACTGAATCAAACATTTTAGAAAATTTCTGTATTTTCTTCTTGATTTTCTGCGGTTATTTTTTATGAAATTGAATCTTTCAAATTAAGAATTAAAATTAGCAACGCAATTTTCTGAAATAAAACCCTTCTCTCTTTTATTTCTAGAACGCAAAAGGTAAATAAACGTAATTAATTTATAGTTATTTTGATCGTGAAAGATTAGATAAAAATTTTTTAAAAGTTGGGTCAAAGACATTAGAAACTTAATATTGTTAATGTGAATTTAATTGGTCTCGTTCAATTATTTACTTTGAATTATTCAAAATTTATTCTTTTATGATTTTTCACTCAATTGTTTATTACAACAAGATGACACAAAAAATAAATGAATTTTATGACATTTGCTTCAATTTTTAAAGTGCAGTTTTCAATCAACTATCAATAACAATCATTGTAAGAGAATAATTTTACTTAATTGAAATCAGTGTATGGAAATAAATTTTTCCGCCATCAAAATTTTAAATTTCGAAATATTTTTGAATTTTTTGAATTTTTCAAAAGTTTTATAATTATTTGAACAAAAAAAATTGTTATAATCACATTCGATTTGTTCATTTAAAATTTATTCAATTTGTTATAATTAAAACTTTGAAAAATTATTAAAAATTTTTTAATTTTGAAAAAAGTAAATGAACCAGCTTAAACTCAGAAAAAATGTTTTGAGGCTTAGACAATTTTAATAAACTTTTCGAAAATCAGAAAAAATTTATTATTAAAAAAAAATTATTGTTTTCACACCTTGTTGTGTTTAAAATCGTCCAAGTTTCAAGTTGTTCAAATCACTACAGACAAAAAGTTTTCACTTGACCCAGAAAAAAAAATATTTTTGCTGATAACTCGAAAAAATAAAATGACAAGAGATTGTAAATGTCAATGTTATTGCATTTTATTTGAGCATTTAGAGATAAAAGTTTAATAAAAATATTCCGCGTCTTTTTTATCATTGGTAAAGAAAGAAAGAAACAAAAACAATTGTTGATTCACAAAATGTAATTATAAAAGTGTGTCTCAATATAAACTCATGATTCGAAGGTCAGTTTTTGTTATTTCATATTCTTTACCATAAATGTCTGCATATGCATGAATGTTTTTTGAAAGCTGCACTCTTTTCACTTTTTAATGCACCATTTATTTGCCATTCGAAATGAATATAATGCGGACATGTTAAATATTTAATGAAAGAAGTTTCACTCGCAAACTTCGCTTTCTTTCACTTGCTGTCACGCCACATTAATCAAGTCATATATCCTACCTACACACACATCGACTAATTTATTAAAATAATCCATCAGTCACAATTCTGTTATGTGCGAGTTTTATGTAATCAAATGCATGACATTGTCGTGCTTGTGTCGACGCACAAATCGATAGCTATCAACTTATTTGTCTAATAAGCAATGCAATGTCAAATGCGAAGAATGTAGATCAATTAATTGAGCACTTTAAGTGCATTTATGAGAGCGAGTCACAATTAATTAATTTATCTCCGTTCTACTTATCATATTCTTATCTCTATCATGTCACAATTTTTGCGCTTTTTTGATGTAAATATATCTTCATTAATTTACAGCATAAAAAATTTTAGCGCTTGACTGTGAATAAATTACTGATGTGACTTGAATTTGAGACAACTGCCTGTCACATGTGCTGGAGCAGGTTTATTAATATTTAAAGCAAGTACAGATAGCAATTTACAGCTGATTCTATTCTAACAAATTTTTTTTGCTTCAAAAATTTATAATTAATCAAATGTATCTTTTATTACTTTTGGGTTTTTCCGTAAAACAAAGTTTTAAAAATCACATGATTCAAAAGATGAAATTGAGTTCAACACCGGATTTTAATTAGATTGTAAAGAATAAACGTATTGTTTAAAATGTATTTTCAAAGCTTGTTTGTGTAAATGTGGTCTTAAATCTAGTTTTTGTGCTGTAACTGAATAATTATTACCCAAGATAATTACAAATTGCTTCCTAGTTTTAGAATAGTATTGCTTTACAAGTGTTGATGTAAGAATCAATTCACAAAAATTAAATAATAAAATTGATTTGAATTTAATTAGTATTTAATTTGCATATCATTAAATTTTATATTTTGTGCTTTTATGATTGATTTTGTTTAAATTTTCAAATTAAAATAAAAATTAAACACAAATTTTGAATATTTTATTTTTAAAATTTTCATAAAATTTGATGATAAATTTTACTAATTTTAACTATATTTCAAATATATAAAGAAATCTAAAAGGATTATTGCTATTTAAGGATCAGGAACACTAAAAATTTCACTAAAACCTTCTGAATATATATTTAAAGAGATAGAAAAACGGACAAAACGCAGATAATAGCAAATTTTTTTATAAATTGTTAAAAATATGCGCTAAAAGATATCAAACACAAACATTTGGAATTTATGCAAAATGAATTAAAAATCCAAATCACCTTGACTTTCAAACCTCCGCAAAAATCGAGATTAATGCAGCATCTAATAAATTCACACATTTTATTGTTTTACATCCGTAAGTAAATTTTTATTTCATTAGTCAGCACACATATGTGCGTGTTTTATCATAAATAAGGTAATTTAGGCAAGGAATTAAAAGGATCAAATTGGAATTATGCACAATAAAAGAATTGTAGCAGAAAATTTCTTTAGTCAAAAAAATTGATGAACAAACTTGTTAAATTTGTTCCACTTTCATATGTAAACTAAAGAAAATAAAAGCGAACTTAATTCGCATTTTCTCGACTGTCGAAAGTTACAAAAACATTTACAACAAGAAAAAAATTTTTTTGTGAAGTAGGTATAATTCCTTATTTGAATTAAAATAAATCCTTCCGATTAAATTTTAAAATGATGAAAAAGAATTTTTTATCAAGAAGCTGTGCTAACTTTACATGTAAAAATATATACAATAAAAACTGTGCTGTGTGCTCAGTAGTAAAATTCAAGATTAACAAAAAATAGCTTTTTGACATTTTTTTCTTACTTGCTGTTTCGTTTGCTGTCCATTTTATTCACTTTGTTATTTTTAAATTCTTTTCAATTAAAAATTCGTCCTTATTTTTTACTGGTTTTATTTCCTTAAATTTTTATTTGATTGTCATTGTCGCGAAAAATTTGAGCAGTAATAAGTAATGTGGTTGTGTGAAGAAGTTGAAGGGTAGGTCAGTTTTATGCCGTTGTATTTTATTTCTTCTTCCTTATATCGATTATTTTAAATGAAATTTTTTACACACTCTAAAGTAGTCATCACATCTGTCTTTCTTATGAATAATTTTTAAATAACTTTTTTCTGTTTGCTTGTGATGTGATTGTATCACTTTTTTGTCGATGAACTTTTATTTATACTAAGCTAAAAGCGATAAGGAACACTGGAAATAAATTTGTTTAAAAATCTGTAAATTATTTGAACAAAAAGTCTCGCTTTAAAGAATTTTTCAATTAAATAATTAGCACTGTCTTGTGGAATATTTTTTATTTTTTATTTATTTTTGAACACAAAAGTTTTTACAAAATTTAAAAAAATTGATCGAACACTTTCGACGGTTATTGCACTCTTTCTATTTACAAAGGTGCTAGCGAAAGGAAGTCAATGAGCGACAAAAATAATAAATTTCTGCCTTTTTGCTTTGACTGTTGTCGCGGCGACTTTGAAAACGTTACTGAAATGACTGTGAATATTTTTTTTCTCTTTGTTGCTCATATGAGGGCAACGGAATGAGCATAAAATAAACGTTGTGTGTGCTTATAATCAGTAAAACAGGCGAATAAAAAAATATCAATATATACACATTTGGTTATGTTTCTCTCATTTTCACTCTCTCATTCTCTCTTTTACTCAATGAATTGTCGAATAGTTAAAAAAAAGTTTTTCTAATCACTTCCAATTTGAGAAATTCTCTCTTTGCATCTGATATTGACAAATTGGAAGTTTATTTATGAAGTAATTATGTGTTTTTGCGTCATCTCTCGCACATTTGTTGATTTGATAATCAAATAATATTCTATTATTTTTACATTAAGTATAAATTTGAATTATTTAGTAATTTTTTTGGTGATTTTTTTGAACAACTATAATATTTATAATAATGATGATGTTTTAGATGAAACTCAGTAGGAATTTATGGTTTATTATTGAAGCTTCTAAGAAACAAAATTTATTCATTTCAGGGGGAAGAAATGTCAAAAGAAATTTTTAATCTATTTATGTAAAAAATTTTACTTGATAAGAAAAACAAATTTGAATTATATTATTAGATAACAAATTCAAAATTTAGAGATTAGAATAAAAAATGTTGTTTTTCGAAGATTTAGAAATTTTGTTTTAAAACTTTTTTAGTGTTTCCTAAAACTTTCCAAATAACTTCATTCGTGTGATATCAACTCCTTCAATAAATTCTAGAAAATATCACTATTTCAGGTTAACAGACGTTATAAATATCCAAGAACTAATTTTTTAAAACAAAATTTGCGTTGACAAAGTTTTTTCTTTTCATTCAAGTTCAATAGGTTAACATTTTATTTACAAAAATATTTAGTTTACCTGGTCAAATGTCAAAAAGAGAGACTTCCTTATTTTCTTTCTAACTAAAAATGATGATTTTGATCATTAGAGAAAGGAAAATGAAATAAAAATTATCAACACATGCACAATTTCCATGCTCGATTTACTGCAGTAAAGAGAAATTACAGTAATCATCAGTCGCTGTGTAATGAGTACTAAACTACATCATGTGATTATGAAAATCGTGTTTATTGTGTGCTGTGCATGTTGGCGCCGGGCAGAAAGCAAAATAACCTTGACAACCAGAAAACACACATGTCGAATATATAAGTTTGGTATATTTTACAGTTTTCATGAATTATTCTCAGTCGATATTGATTTTCCCTTTTTTACAATGCAGTAAACAGGAAGTTGCTTCTGCGGTCAATCTACAAAAATTCATCTCTTTCTTCAAGCCACAGCTGCGGCTTGTCCTGACTATTTACTTGATCCAATTGAGACAATAAATATTATGAATTAAAATATATAACGAAGACAAAGAGACTACTTGTAGTAGTGACATATGCAAATTAGTAGTAAAATAGTCTCGACTCTTTGTTTGTCTGACTCTCTCTCTCATAACGGCAAAAATTGTGTAAAGAATAAAGGAAAAATGTAAATTGTTGAGTAACTCTAATAGTGAATTTACATTTTCTCCATATTAAAATATGTCACATATAACTGACAACATAGAACGAGTTTGATCTTCATGGAGTGAGTATATGTCACAATTTCTGTAGGAGGTTTATTGAAGTTGCTCGTTCACTTGGAATTGATGAAAATTAAAGAAGGAAAATAACTTGAAAACACTATTCTTTATGATTGACATAGCACTGATGGTTCATTAGAGGTTCATTGATAATGGTGTGGAAGAATTTTAATGAACTATTGCGCATTAGGTGACGAGAAATTTACACTTTGAATTTAAATCATAAGTTATCAAAGATGTAGTGATTTTGCATATTAAAGTTCACTGTTAAATTGTATTAAATTTTACTGATTTGACACGTCGAAAAAACCTTTAAAACAACTTAAGATTTTTCTGAAATTCAAAAAAAATGATGAAAATTATCAAAATTTTTATTCAATTTTAACAAAAATAATGTTTAATGTGCTAAAAGAAAAAAAGTTTTCATGAAATGTGACCATTAAATAAAAATGATTAAGTATTTCAATCACATCAAAATTAATCATCAATGTACATGATAAAATTCGCTAGACATAAATTTTCACACCACGAAGAAGTTTTCAAACAAAAATTTGAGATAAATTCAAAAAAATCGATTTTATACCTTCATAGAATTTGTAATTTCTAATTTGTTCTTTAAAAATGTAGCATATGATGAAGTTGAAAACGTGCATTTTATACACCTAAAATTTCAATTTCGAACACATAGAAAAATATTCCATCATGATCTCATTTGATATTTTACTCGTCTACTGTTTTTATAGATCAACATTCCGCGTTCTTTTTTCAAAATATTTTTTTGTGACAACAAATATTGGAACTTCTTCAATATTTGATATTTTAACATAAGGAAGTTCATTAACCCCTATATTTTTCTTTCTCAACATAATTTTAGTTGTGCGTTATTTGCTAGTTTAAATAAACAGCTGTATTTCATCTGACATATTTTTTGAATAGTCGCATTTAACATTTTCATATCATGGGTTGAATTTAAGTTTTTTAGGTCAACGAGTTACAAATTTTTCTTTCTATTTGTTTGTTATTTTTGATTTGATAAAACAAATCCTTATTTGAATAATCTTTCCATGTCTCATTTACATTCCATAAGCGTTTTTCATCATCAATTCAATTACATTTTACAAAACATCCACATTCTTGTACACATAACAGACTGTACAAGCTTTGATAAGAAAAAGAAAATGAAAGTTGTCACTTATTTTTGCAATAGAAACATTTTACTGTGAATAACAAAAATTCCATGTCATTCAAAGTCATTGTAACAAACTTTTTTGATTTTCGAAAATCAAATTTTTCAATATTCGAAAAAATCGTTAAATTTCAAATATTTTTCAATAATTCTTCATAAAACTGCATTAATTTATCTCGATAATTTTTCACATTATAACAAATACATAGATTTGAGAGATTTAAAAATTTTTATTTCTTCAATTTATTTATTTGCAAATCTTCATAAGCTTTTATCCTTCTTTGAGTAACAAATGAAAATTATGAGAGCAGCTATAGGTTGCTTAAATCGATAAAGTAGCTTTAGAAAATTTAAATTTTCACAGTCATTTCAGGTTTATGCAACAAAAAATCAAATCACCATAATAAAAATACTAAATCTTAACCGACCGGTAACTAACGTATGTCTGACGCTATGAAAGTCGCGTGGATTACTAAACTCTCACACAACAAAGAAGGAATTGAAATTTCCAGTGAGAACAAATTGCGAGTGTATTTGTTGTCTGGTATCAATATGTATTTGTTAGTTTTGAATGCACACGAGCATTGTGATATGTGTGCATCTCATTTCCAGTTTGCATAAAATTTTTTGTATTGTCTGAAGATTTTTGATAGAGCTTCTTTTCTAATTTTCACTCTCTAGTCAATCCTTTTTTGATTGAGTTTCACCAATGGCAAATAAATAGACAAAAGAAGCTCATTGAACTTTGACTCTCATCATGTCCTCATCCGTATATTTTTGCATGTACAACAGTAGCATATAATGACTCATTGAAGGGAATTCTAGTTCATTGACATTGAAAGTATACTTGTATGCTAAAAAACAATCAACATTTCTCCCTTTTGTTACATATACTCAGGAACAGACACATTTATGTTTTTAAAGTCATTGGCATACTTCCAAAGCGGAAAAATAAGAATAAATGAATGAAAATTGTTGTGCGCTCGCTCGTTTTTTGAACAAAGAAGAAAATTGGATAAAAATGAAAAAGAATAAAATTTTGCGTTTAAATTGTGAGCTAAAAATTGAAATGGAAATATAAATACATTTTGTAACGAGAAGAAAATTTTGTGAATTATAAAATTTGTAATCTTAAGTGTCCACAATGAAAATGGCTTTAATTTTCTCTTTGGATTAGTGTCAGCTTAGAGAACTCTTAACAATAAAAATAAGTAAAATTTATCACAAGGCAAAAGAACTTCCGTAAAACGCTACAAAAAGTGACAAAAAGTTGCAATAAGTGGTAAAAATGGCAAAACGTGGCAAAAAGTTGAAGTTCTTTTCCTTTGTTTTATCATTAGAATTTTTATGAAAAATTTATTAAATTTATGCGTTTAAAAATATAACGATAATTTTTTATAATTTTATTTTTTATGAAAGCTATTAAATAACATGGAAATTTCCTCAAAACATTCCTTTACTAAAAATACTCATATTTTCACAACGATAAAAAGGAGCAAAGAGTTTCAAAGATAACAACACAGTACCAGTCAGAAAATGAAACTTTTTCATTTATCCTTTCATCTCACGCATTTTCCAAGATGCTCTCTCATTACTTGTTAGTAAGTACAATGAAAAAGAAGAATTGCGGTACTTTTATAATAAAATAAACTTGACTCAAAAATTATGTTGTTAAAGAGCAAGTGATATTGCGTTGTCCCTTATATATCCTCCCATACAAATATTTTTGAAAATTTATTTCATGCATGAGCACCCAACAAACCTTTTTTTGTTTTTGAGATGTTTTTTTTTTCAAGGAGCTTTTGTATTTTTCGATCATTTTTGATATTGCTCTAAGCTAAATTTAATCAATTGTTGAAAGCAAAATAAGAAACAGATTAGACTTTAGATTAAAATGTCAAAAATTGAAAATTTTCTTAATTGCATTTTCTAGGCCCTTCAAAAAAATCTTTGACAGTTGACAGGAAATATCAAGGTTAAAGGCTCAAATTAAATTATTTTTTGAAAAAGTTCTTGCTTTCGACTGTATTACTAATATGA
>JACWBX010004515.1:4262-23568 GCA_014622435.1 Polypedilum pembai
TTTTAATTTTATAACAATTTTCTTTTTTATTGCAGTATAAAATTCAATTTTAACAAGACGGGAAAGTACTTGTGGACGATAGAATTAATTTAAAAGTCATTGACTTCTTGGTGATCAAATGTAAAATTCAAACCATCAGTTATGGTAGAAATTTTTTTCAAAGCATAAAGGTATCATAGATGTCAAATGTTGGTGTGCATAAAATTTTTTTGTGTGATTCCATAATTTTAAATTTAAATTTTAATTAATGAAAATTTAATTTTTGATTAATAGTTTACCTCAATTTTTCATAATTTTCAAAAGGTTTGACACTCAAAATGACTTTATTAGTTAGATTTTAAATTTAATTGATGTTAATTATTTATATACTTCGCAAGAGCGAAATTTAAAATTTTTTGTTCCTTCATCATTTTATGATTTAAATGTTTAAGAAAAATTTATAAATAAACTCACCAATAAGTCCTTCAATTATGTTTGTATTCAAACTTTAATGTTGTCTATTTATCAAATAGTAATAATATTTTTACAATCTATGCACTTTGCACATCACTCGTATTCAACACATAAAAATTAACTTTCTTTTTTTCTCGTGTGTTCTTTTTCTCTTTTTCACTTGCTTTTTTGCGAGAAAGAGAGAGACACGTAAAGAAGAAAAAATCGATAAAATTTCTCCAATTTTTCTTCCTCCTTCACTTCCCTCTTTATATTATTGGCCTATATAAATTCTTTCAATTTCACTTTAATTTTCTATTTTTAAATATTTCATATCTTTCTCTCAATGCCTTCCACTTGTAATTTAAGCGAACGCAGTCGATATTTTGTGCATGAATAATTCTAAATTTAAAATTTATTACAATTCACTAATCTCTCACTGCTCAACACACTTTTTATCTAGGATTGAAGCTAAAAACTCAACAGTGATGAATTAAAAATTATAAGTTATCAAACTTTAACACCTTTTTCTAATACAAACTAGAAAATTCTTTGAGACTGATGAAAAAAACAGATGCAAACGCTCAAGAAAGCTTGCACAGAATGAGAAGAAAAATTGATCGAATCTCGGAGAAATCAGACAAATTTTCAGAATGAAACAGTAACAACAAGTGTCGTATTAAGGAGTAAAGGCATCTCAGTTTACTTAATGAAAAGTGCGTGGGGAAGTTTTCAGTTGTTGCGCAGTGCAAATGTTTGATCACGCTGTTGAGAGAATGCGAGAGAAATTGAGAGAGAAAATGCGTTTTGTTTGAGCATAAAATAAGAAAAATTCACGTGAGTTACAGATGAGAGAGAGAAAATTTTTTCCACTTAGTCATTGCTGCAAATGCATTTCAAAAGACAGTTTTTGGATTATTAATAAACTGTTTTATTTTATGTCTCTTTACATTCACAATCTATGCTTTAAAGTTTTCAAAAATGCGTTTAATTATTTTTTTAGTACTTATGTGATGATTATTAATATACGTCTACAATTCTGAAATTCTATATTCTAAAAAACATCTATGAGTCCTAAAAATATGAAAGTTAATCATTATATAATATTTTTTCAGCATTTTTGTTGACAAAATAAATCATTTGAGAATTTGACAAACTGGTCATTTTGATCTATATCAAGTTAGCACAACTTTTTAAAGGGATTTAAATAAATCAGTAGTGATCGTTTTGGATTTTACTGATTTTTGGCAAAAAATTATTACTTTTTCACACGTGGACTAATATCTGATATTTTCTTATTTTGCCCTAAAAAAATACTGTTTTAATTATTTGGACTTTCTAAAAACTTGTAATGAAATTAACAATATAGATTTAAAGATGCGGATGAAAAAAAAATATGTTAGTTAAATTTAATCTAAGTTATAAATTAAATCCGCACAAAAAACATTTACAGATTAAATTTAATTCTTAGATTATTTTCAACATCTTTTTTAATCTAATCACTAACTTTTAAATAAATCCATCTAAAAATTTTATGCTAATTTCATAAAGATTCAAATTTTATTCCAGCAAAAAAGTTTTATTTCTATTGAATATTCAGTTGAGCTAGTCATGCAGGATATTGGATATTTTCCAATGTTTTCATTAAGTTACTGACATGATTTATTACTCTTTGTCATTTTTTGTTATTTTAAAAGCTTTCAAAATTTCTATATAAAGAATAGAAAATTGACTTCATTTTTCTTATTTAATGAGTAATTTGTTTTATTTTATTTTATGGACGATTTATTTGTCATTCTCAAAAACTTCAAAAGCAAGCAAAAATAAATCCTTGATAACATGAAACTTGCTCATATTCATCTTATGTAGAAATTTAATGCTGTTAAATTACACCTATATTTTTATATATGCGTGTGTTTGTGCTTCTTATATTAATTATTTTATTCTTTCTTATCATTAATTAAAAACACATAAAATATTCTTTTTGAGTAATTTTCTTCATTCTTTGTGATAAAAAGTTCAACTTCGATGTTTTTCTGTGTGTGGATGAAAAAAATTTTAAAATTTTGTTTTGTTGATTTCAAAAGTGCTCATTTTTTTCATAGCCACATGGAAATATTTTTTTTGTTTTTCAAGTAATTTATTTACAATAATATCGATCCTCATAGCGTTCACAATAGTCACATATGATGGTGCAACATCGTCCATTTGAGAATCGACATTTACATTTTTCAACTTGCTTTATGACACGCGTTGTGTAACCTCTTCCGCAACAAAGTGATGCACAATTTTCAGGACTGCTGCATTGTCGGCCTTTTGTCAGCGCGCAAAATGTTGGCGATTGTTCGAGATAGAAAAGATTTTCAAAGTCAGGATCTGTGCTTTCGAGGATACCAAAATTCCGTCCATTGAAGCCTGTTCCAATCGTTACGACTCGTTCGCGCTGTTCTCGCTTCGCTGCACGTCGTGACGCTTTAGCGTAAGTAATTTTCCTGAGTGCTTGATGATACTTCACTCGCAGTGCAGCTGCTGTTGCGTTGAAATCACTCAACTTGCGCCAGCATGTCTTCATCGAACAGCTACCTGAAACACCTGAAAGAACAAAAAAAAATTAAATTTTCTTAGAAAAGTTTTTATTTTTAACTTACCATGACATTTGCACTTGTTTTCGAGCATTCCAACAACCGTGTTTATGCCAACCTCACTGTCATGTCTCAAAATCTCTGAAATTTCATCTCCCTCGCTATCTAGTGGCTGCAGTTCGAGAAAGTTCCGTGCAACACGCTTACCATGCTTCACATTATCACTACAGCCACCCCATTGAAACTTTCTCGCACCAGTTGCGTCAAGCATTACCGGTCGACGTTCCGCTGCACATTGGCATCGTGTCATTTTACCCTCAGCGCATGCCCGAGATATTTGATAAGTGAGAGCAGCCGCCGTCAAAGCATGAACAAATGCAGTTTCTTTGTAAACCTGTTACATTATGGAATTTATTTATTGGAATCTTGCAAACATGTGAGATTTTCTTTTATTGATCTGGGATTTATGGATTTACGGAATTATTTTGTTGTGTGTTGTTGGTAACTAAATGATATTTATAGAACAATTTATTGCAATTAGCGCAGCTGAGAGCTAATTTTAGGTCAAATTGTATTTTTTCATAGCATTCATTCGGAATATAATATTGAGACTAATTGAAATTGAAATTGATATTTTTAATTTTTCATTCAGAGAAATACTCTTTGGTAAGAGAAATATTTGCATTTATAAAGTTTTATTTTAAAATTTTATAAATCCCATTTACTACAAATTAATCTTATCTTAACTTACTTTCTTAAAAATGTTTCTTTTTCCTTTTGTCTCAATAGAGCAATTCCATCTATCAAATTTGAATTGTTCTTCACAATGCAAAAGGGCTGTTTTCTTTGCATCCCTGATGGCATCCGCTAGACCCGAATCTCTTCGACACTGATGATTTTGTTTACGTGTTCCATCGATATATCGACATGGACCCAATTTTGTTACTGGCATATAAATTCCCATTACAACATTTTTATAATTTATTTGTTCTGATGATTCTCGGTCGCTGGCAATCTGCTGTGATGATGAAAACGATGACGATGATGTCGTTGCCAGCAGTGGCGTTAGAAGTGTTGATGTTATTGTTGATCCCACATCCGCTTTATCACTAGAAAATTAAAAATATTTATATAAAATTGGCGCCTGAATTTAACGTAAATAGAAAAACAAAAATTTCATCACTTTTAACATCCTCAAAGTGACTTAATAATCGTTTGTTTACGAATTAGAAAAAGAAATTTCTTGAAATTGTGTAACGGACGAGAAAAATTTGTATATGAAAATCTAGGGCGTGTAGTAGAATTTTTATATTTTGAAATTTCCGTTGCTCTACGTACACGTGCTTTAGTTCACTATGTACATATAGCTCGTGTACCTGGAAATTTCCGAAAATGATTCACACTCTGAGACGTTGCACACACAACATTAAAAGTTGCCGAAAAAGAACAAATTTCTATTTAATTTTTTGGTTAACACAAAGCGCGTTATTTGACTTGACTTCTTTGTATTGGTCACGATGCTCCTTTTGTATGCAATTTAATTTCCTTTACCCTTTGAGCAATTATGAATGCAATTAACATTCATGTGAGGCTGTTTTTATGACTGCAGACAATGGACTTTGCTGGATTTTTTTTCGGTAAGAATATAATTACAAAATTACAAACTTTTCAGTTTGAATAACTTAAAATTTAAGAAATTTCTGTTTACTTGAAATTTAAAGTCTTTCATATTTTACAAAACTGTTATTTTTAAAAATTCAATTTAAAAAATCCATTTTTTTCTAAATTAAAAATTTAAAATTTTTAAAAACCGTTACTTTTAAGTTTTTACAAAACATTATTTCTAACTATTAGAAAAAAATTAATGTTTTTGTAAATTTGATAAATACAAAAAAATTAAAATTCTCAGCCTCAAGTCTTCTTAGAATAGAATATGAAATTGAGGTAGCAACAGCAACAATCTGACCGCAAAAAGTAAATAAAAGAAGAAAAGGAGCGAACAAGACAATACCCAATAACTCATCTTGTGTATGATTAATGTGAAAATAGCGACCGTGCATAATTTTGATAATTACTCTCACTAGCATATACATTCACACACACCATCTATAATTAATTTAAATATTCTTCTTATTGTTGTACTCTCAGACCAACTCTCTTTTTCTTTGGTCATCATCAACGCACATAAAATTTACATAAAAATGATATAATAGGAAGAAAGAGTAAAAAGCCAACACAACAAATGAAATCGAATGGCTGAAAATTTATCAAGTAAAGAAAATTCTCTTTCAACTGTTATAATGACTTCGTGATGGAATAAAAGAAACATTTTTCATGCTTGAGTGAAATATAAATTTAAAAAAAGAATTTTGTGCTAAATTTTTAAAAATCCGTAAAAATATTTCAAGAACATTGCTTATTTAAATAATTTCATCATAAATTCATTATTTTCTTTCCTGTCATTACTGTTTGCAGTGTCAATGAAGATTAGATAACAAAATTTGACTTAAATATTTTGTATCATAATTTTTAAAGCTCTCTATAAAACCCAAGGTAAGCTATGAATCACTACTTGAAAATTCTTGAATTGCACTAATAATTTCTCAAGACTTTCATCAAAAATTATTCGCTTTTGAAAAAATAACTTTGGAACAAACAACTTTTACGTTAAATAAAATATATTTAAAAGAGATTAAAATAATTTTATATAGATTTAATTAAATCTGTAAATAATAGTTTTAATCCGCTGAAAATTTTGATTGATTCAGTATTTGATTTCATAAAAAATTTGTATTTCAAAAACAGATCACAAGCAGGTATAAAAAATTTCTTTCTTTGCAGAAATTTAAAAAAATTCATTTCGACAGCATTAAAATAAATAATAAGAATAAATAAATGTGAAGTGAAAGCAAATTGAAGAAGATAATGGTCCAAAAGAGGAAGGAAAAGTTGTGCATGATGGATTGAGAACAAAGAAATTAAGAACCGGCTTCTTCATATGCATTAATTTATCTCATTAAAAAACCTTTACTTTACTTGCGATGCACTGTGGCCAATTTGTTTCACAATACAATGTTGCGAACCACAGCTGCAAATTATTACACACGAGCCGATCATTTGTGACCATTAAATGATTTTTAACGTAAAATTTCGATCAGTCAGTTGGTTTTCGTTCTGTTATGATAATTATTAAAAATCAATTTAATAGCTTTATTAAGAGATTCTTATCGAAAACTTCCTTTTCACATAAAAATTTTAATCATTTCTTGAAATTTATACAAACTAAATAAAATGTTTTAAACTTAAACTAATAAAATACTAAAAACTTTTGCTTCCAATGTATAAGTCATGAATTTCAATCTATTCTATCTATTAGACTTAAATTATTAGAGATAAAATAGCAGCTAAAGTGTCTTTGACTGTTTAAAAAAAATTGACACAACTGCATTATAGAAAGTGTTCTTGAGTGTTTTTGCCAATCACCGACTCATCAACGAAAGATTTGATATTTAAAAATAAGATTTTTTGGAATTTAATGATAAAAATTTCCACTTTTGCTTCATTTTTGAAATAGAAAATTCACTAACCGACAATTTTAAACTTTAATAATTTTTTTTGACCCTTTATTTTTGATTGCAAACTTAGTTCATTTGTTTATCAAAAAATTAACTAATAACAATGAAAAATCTTATAAATGTCCCTTATAAATATTCATTAAATTTCATTCCCTCTTTCTCTTCCCACACTAAATTTTTTTCTGCATATATTTAAAGAGTTAATGTGATGTAAACATAAGTAGCAGCCAGTTGTCAGCAAGTGGTTTTTTTGTGTGGGATGAACTTGTCATATGTGAAAAAAATTTATTTTATCTGATTATGAATTCAATTATCTCCTGTATGCTAATAGGTTTGCATTTAAGACATCTCATTTTGGTGCGTATGTTTTTCTTTTTTACAACCCACTCAAATGTACATGCATATTGAACATCTTTTAAATAAATCATTTTTCAATTATCATACAAGCACTAATTGAATGAATTATTTTCCGATAATTGGCATTAATCGAGATAAAAGAGTGCTCGACTCATGAAGCAGCGAATTTTGATAAATGTTGTAAAACAATTCCTGTTGAATGCTCAAAAGTTGAGGGTTCAATGTCATCAAACTTTGTGCTATTCATCGCCCTCTCCCTATATCTATATCTGTCGCTCTTTTCCCTTCCTTTTTACATTTCCTGACTGCCAACTATAAATTACCATAAAAAGAGGATTTTGCGTGTGTAAACAACTCCTTCAGAACAATAGCAAGGGCTTATTTCGGTGGGGAATTATGACAATATATCATAAGATTTTATTTTTATTCCTCGCTTTTAGTGTTGCATTAAAATTTCTTGTATTTCTTCCTACATACAACAATGTAAGGTGAAAATGTTGTATGTTGCATTATTTAGGCAATTTATTAGCAAAGTTTTTCTTTTGAATTTGTTTTTGTTACTGATTGTCTGTCTGGATCAAAAAATTTGACATTTTATTTATGTTTTAAATTCCACAGTAAATAAAATAAAAATCATAAAGTTCTTTTAATTATTCTGTATTCTAACTAGCGCAAAATTTAATTATTTTTAAGCTTCATGAGGTTTAAACACTACATCAATAATAACTTGGAAAAGTCATCCGATATTAAGAGAAATTTTTGAAACATGAAATTTGCAAAATTTTCTACGATAACTCTGAGAAAATCTATGGAAATACACAGAACACAACTTCAAAATTCTATTTTACTTTTTGTATTGGATAATATCCAAATAGGCTCTAAAAATAGAATAATATGTTAAATTTTACAAGACTGCTCAAAACTTTAAAAAAATTTTTTTATAAATTATTGAGAAAAATTTAATCCAAAGCAAAAATTGCGCTTTAGGCTAAACAAAGAATCAACAAAAATTTTATTCTAGTTTTTGTTATTACTTCTGTCTTGCAAGTGATACAACGTGAAAAAGGGGGAAATTTATTCTGATTATATTTTTCACAGAATTGAGGAATGGAAAAAAAAATTTATGATTGAATTAAAAATTCATTGATGAAAGTAGCAAGTCTGTTTTATTGTTGTTTGGTTGGTTTTCTATAACGAATTGAATTGAAAAGTGAGAAAAAATAGTAATTTTGAATTTATTACATTGTAATTTTATTTTAGCAAAAAAAAGAATAAGAATACGGAACTTTTTTTGAAAAATATTCAGAAAAATATTTTGACAAATATTTCAAGAATTGAAATAAAATTTTTCTATATGTTATAATATTTCAAACATAATCAAAAGTTAAAACATTTCAACAGGAGGGAAGTATATATCTTTTACACATAAAAAACATAAAATAAAATTCTTTCTATTTTTGACAAAAATAATTTTTTGAATTAAGTTTTGCAAAGAATTAAAGAAATTTTACTTATATTCGAAAAACTCAAAGAAATGTTTGAAGAGTATTTGAAATTGATTTCAAATATTAATGAAAACGTAAAAAAAAAACTATTTTAACCATTGAAAATGTTAATCATCTTCACCAATTAAAAAACAATACCATAAATTCTCTTCATATTCAAATCAATTATTGAAATCCATATACACACAGAGAGCAAATCGAAAAGAGTCAACTCAATTAAGATTTGATTATTAAAATAATGTTCCCATGAAGATAGAGAAACAAGAGAGAGAGGAAGTTTCTATAATAAGCTCTCGACTATTCAAATATTTATCAAATCACAAGAAAGGCATTTTTATCTAATTTTGGGAGTGCTTTGTGACTTAAATCTTTTTCTGTAATTGTTAAGGCACTCAACTAATAAAGATATCAGTCAATTATCTTTTATTTGTGTTCCAAACAAAAACCAAAAACGCGGTATTTGGTATTTGGATAACAGAGAGCTTAAAAGAGGAGTGACAATACCTACCTATCGATTGGGATGATTTCATTACACCTACTGATTGATATTAGGAGACTCAATAAAAGACTTAATCCAACTAATTGCTTTCTTAATTGCATTTGCATCATTTCTGTATTTTTTGTTCTTTTTTTTTTGGTAATTTCTTGGTTTTTTTTACTACACTCACTTCACTTGATTTATTATAAATCACTAAAATTTTTCATTTTCTTATAGCAATAATTTTTCTCTTTCTACATGATAAATATTTTTTATTTTTTAATTTTTCTTGTCCACTTAATAAAAAATTTCACTCAATAACAAAAAAATTTTTTCACTTCAATTGCGATCGCAGTTGTATAAAAAAAAATAATTCCGGAACGAAGCATTTATCCTGTCTGCTCGTTGCTATCTACAAACACAGAATAAACTTTCCTTTGTGAAAATTGCTCATGTATTTTCATCACATCACATCGTGATATTTTTGTGTGTTCTATGTTGCTTCGTTGTTGCTCTGTTACATGTGGCATTGCACAATAATTTTCTTTTCTCTTTCTCTCGCATTCAATTGCGACTGTTTACATTATTGTGTATGTTGCTCTTATGTCTCGATTATTGATACACAAAAAAAAGATGAAGAGGATTAAGGAATGTATGTGACAATGTTAACACTTTGAATTCTCAATCGCAACTGATAACTTTTTAGTGCGACGTCAACTGAAACAAAATTGCCTTATTCGAAGAGTAAAACAAAAGAATGCCGCGATAAACATGAAAGAGACGTTGAAAAATCATAAAGCGTTTACTCAATAATTTTTTTCTCTCTTTTAGAAAGAAGGGAAGACACATTAAGAGACCTTTTATTATGAATTCGTGTGTGCTAAAAGTCAATATCTGTGAAGCGCATACATCAATGTGTATGTAAAATAATCACGCTAAGGGCAACTACGCTGCTCATTAGCGTCTTTCAACATACACGCATAAATATTTTCTGTCACATGCAAGATATGGATGCGCTTTTTGGTGGGAAACAAAAACTAATCGAATGTTCAATGATCGGGCGAGGAAATGTAAATAATATGATGATATTTTATGAGTTCGACTTTTTTTCGTTTTTTTCTTTTTGTAATATGTGTGATGCTTAACAATATGGAAAAAAATATTTTAAAACGAAAGTCTTTTAAAGTTAAAATCAAAGATTTTAAAACATTTAAAATTTGTTGAAAATTATACAAAATTTTGAAATTTGAAAATAGTTGAAATTAGACTTTTAGTTTTTAAATGTGACAATTTTGTCAATTCTAACAGTTTTTTATAAAAATATTTTTTAAAAATAACAGTCAGTTGTTTATTGTAAATTTTATTTAAAATAACAGCTATTAAAAATTTAAATTTTCGTAAAATTTATTTTTTCGAATTTCAAAAATTTTCATATTATTTTGAAAATCAAAAAACCAAAATTTCATTCACTCATGAGTCATTCATTCTCAATATTTCTCTTTCATTCTTGATATCAAAACTCAAACAGACTCAAAAATTGGTCATAAAAAATTACTCTTAATGTTTTCCATATCTTTATCAATGCAGAAATGCGTAACAACATGCCAATCGACCCTTCGCCAAGCAACAACCTTTATTGCTTTCATTCCAGAAGTTTCACTCATAAAATTCAGAAGATTCTTTTATTATCACGTTAAACGCATGAAAGAGAGGTGATTGGACTCTAAATGAATTTCATCTTCTAATAAAATTTATGACATAAACATCGATGTTTCCTTTAAATCAGTTGTATGACGAATGTTGCATGCGGTGCACTTTTTGTCCCTTCTAACCCCTTTTATTTGTTCTGACTTACTTAAAAGTTACCCTGAGCAAACAAGCATTCATAAATTGCTAGAAAGTCAAAAAAAAAGTTTTAATTATGATGAGAAAATGTTTTTTTTTTTTAAAAAAAGCGATTAAAGCGCATTATGATTGACAAAATGCTTCAAAATTTTTATATCTCAAAAAAATCTCACTTTAAAAAGAGAGGAAATGAACTAAATTTGTGTGTTGTGTTTCACTCTTCTGTCTAAATCGGAAAAGTAAACACACCGGAGATTTTTGTGTACTACACCATTGAGAGAAGAGAAGAGGAAAAAAATCATTTTTAATAGTCGAAAAATATGTTGAGCAAATAAATGAAGAGTAGCAGAAGCAGCACAAAAAAATGTAATTTTGAGGGCGAGAGGAGTTGGCAGTGCATTTTACTGTTTATCAGTTTATTACACATGTTTTAGCGAGAACGTGGTCAAATACGATTAATGTGGGGTGACTTTATGTCCTTCTATTTTATTCCCTCAGTTCCAGCTTCTACACATACATACAGATGAGATCGTTGCATAAAAATGTGAAAAAAGATAGGGAATATCAGAGTCCGAAATCGTTTCACAATTGATTAATATTCAAACTAATTTTCAACCAAATAAAAAATAAAACAAAGCTTGAATTTTTTAATAAATTAAAATTAATTCAAAAATTTTAATCAATTATGTTTAATTGATTTTTTATTAAAATTTCGGTTTAAATCGAAATAAATCTAAAAATGTCAACTTGAATTACTCGACTAAAGTTCTTCAACTAATTTTAATAGAATAAAAAATTTCTACAAAAAATAAAAGTTAATTGACGAATATATTATTGTTGAATTTTAGTAAGTTGCAACAAAATTTCAATTCTGTTTCGGATTCTGGAAAATACAAACATAAAACTCCTTTTTTGTGGTAGCTTATTTAATAATTTATGACACACATATAGAAATTGCGATTCTTACAAACAGACACAGATTAGTCAATGAAAAAAGAGAGATGATTCTTGTTTATATATATAAGAGTCGAAACTGACAGGTAAATGAGCAGAAAAGAGAGCAAATTGCTGGCAACAGTTGATTTCATTAAATTGTGTTTCTATGAGGGTGAAAATTGCTTCTGTTTCTATCATATTAATTTTAGCTGATGAGTTCATTTAATGTGATGAAGTTTTGGGAGTGAATGTGGTTTATTATTGTAGTAACTAATTATCAAGATCAATAAAATTCAATTTTATGAGTTTTTTTAAATTTTGTTTATTAATCATTTTTGATTCGATTTATTAATAGAAAGTTATAATAATTTAAACTTAAGACCAAATTTAAGAATTATGTAACAACTCTTGCTTATAAAATATTTGTTCTCAAGGAAAATTAAATAAATTTGTAAAGTTATTGAAAAAGAATTTTAGATCGGGTTCTACAGGTTCATATTTTACAAGAAAAATAATAGCGTTTTTCTCTTATTGAACTTACCTAGTTATAATCGAACTTTTACTTCCTCTATAAATGTAATTAAAAATATCTCATATGAAAATTTTTTATTTCATTTTCTCATCATTTTTTTCATATAAAGATAGAAACTTGATCATGATGATGTTGTTTCTCATGTACCTGTCGAAATTCAATGAGCATGTGAATTATAATTGGAAAATTTTATCAGCAAGGCAAAAAATTTAAAATATCAAATATCACAATTCACATGTGATTCGCAACATCTTCATATCTTTTCAGGATCTCAATCGCATTATTTTATTGGCTCACAAAAATTATTTTTTATATTTTTTTCAATATCCAAGGACATGCGCAAAATTCAAGTGCTATTTCGGAAAGTCATTCTAATGATATTTAATATTAAGCATGGCAATGCCTTTTTACTGCATTTTAATATCCTCTGTGCTCATAACATTTTTTACTGAGGTAATTAAATTGTTTATTGTTACATTTTTCCGGTCGACAGAATACATTATTTGCGAAAAATTTCTCTGTAAGCAATAAAGACAGTTTAATTAGAATTACTCTGGTTTTTACAGAGATCTAGGGATGGGCAGCTATTGTGAGTTACAGTCGCATCTTATTGCAATTGTTTCAAGTTTCAAATCCCTTGAAGGAATTTTCCCCTTCATAGTAGAACACAGCACATTGTGATGATGACGATAAACGTATTAGAATAATTTTCCTCTCTCTCTGGTTTTTGTATGTAATGTGAGCTTTAATGTGAGGTGGGCGAAAAATCTTCCATACATTATTATTATCTCGTCTTAATCCAATAAATGGAGCAGCATCAAAAATGGATTGCTGAAATGTTTATGGGAAATGATTCTGCTTACGTTGAATTTATTTAATTTTTATTATATCATAGCATTTGCCTGAATTTATAAATTAATTAAAAAATATTTTTTTGGTTAAGTTGAGTCATCATTTTATTCACGGAAATGAAGAAAAAATTTTAAACAAGTGTGAGTCAATTAACGAAAAATCAAAAACAATCTTTTAATCCTTGAATTTTGACAAATATTGACTCAATCTCTTTTTCATGTCAAATATGAAAATTGCCACACAAAATTAATTTATTTCTCATCCTCCTTCTTTTCTGCACTCTTTCATATTTGTCTTTGCCAGTGTATAATGATATTTAAATAATTTAGATTAAAAATTTTCTCTCTACTGTATAATTTTCCTCTTCTCATATGTGTGTAGGTATAAAAATTTGTTTAATGAAAAATTCTCCTGCTTACTTATTTTCTGACGCTATGTTCTTTAATGGAATGCGAACGAAAGATTTTTAAAATGTAAACAATTGAATCCTTCATGCATTATTGTTCGTAAATGTTGAGGTTTCAAGTGCAAAAAAATTCAATAGAAGAAAAAAGTAAATTTGAAATTACAGGTGGAATGTTGTTCGTAAATTATCCCGAGTAATAAAAAATCTTTGATTGATTTTATATATTTCAAAATGTCATAAAAAATTGAATATTTGAAATTACAAATTGAAAAATATCATTGAGTAATAAACTTTAAATGTGGAAACAAAAATGCTTTTTTCGTAACGGATTCTCAAACTTTTAAAAATTTTCGCGGCTTTTCATCAGAATTGTTATATAGACAGTCTATATTTGAATATTTACAAAAAATTCCGCTATGAAAATTGTAGATGGCGCTTAGATCGTTTTGAAGCGCCATCTAAAATTTTCATAGCGGAATTTTTCGTAAATATTTGAAAAGACAAATATAGACCGTCTATATAACAACTCTGGTTTTCATCAATTTTTCAGGGAAAATTGCAAAAATTTCAACCCAAAAAATTTTACCGAAAAAATTTTATTTGGCTCCCAGAATTTTGCCATACAAATTAAAACAAATAAAAAATTCAAGGAACTCTCAGTCGTTGAAGACAATATGAAAAAAACCTAACGATTAATTAATTATTAAAACCAAAGAAAAAATTAAAGATATCAAACTTTTATTCTCAATTTAGTTACTTTTAATTTAATTTTATCTTTTTCAATCTATTCACAGACATTTCTTTTTCTCTAAGCATTTCAATATTATTCGGGAAGTTTCATTTTTTTATCAACATCCATTACACACTTATATTATTTTTTTATAAACATACAAAAAAGTCGCTGCCATTCATTCATTCATTCAATTCAACTCATTTGTTCAGAAAACTTTTTTATTTTTCATTAAAAATTGCAACTCAACAACGACAACATTGTGAATGAGAGAGATGAGGAAGGAATGTTGTGAAATGATTTTCCATCATCATCATCATTACCTTCATTAAACAATGGAAGCAGAAATAAATAAACCTGGAAAGAATTTCCTTGTGGGAATTCACTCATGTTGCTTGAATTTGCTGATTTTACCATTGCACGAGTAACATTTACTCATTCAAATCTGTTAGTGAATAGAAGAAAAAAAAACTCGACAATTATCTCAATAGACAAATGGCAAATGCGAATAAATGAAAAAATTTAACCCTCCTTGTTAATTATGTCAATGAGTGCCATTATAGCTTGTTACGAAATGAAATTGATAGGTGAATGGATTGCTGTATATCCATTTCATTAAGTCGAATTGATGAGGAAACTGAAGGAGAATAAAAAGCGAGTTAAATTTGGACATTTTGCAATGAATGTTTACGATAGCTCTGATAATTTTTTTTTTGCATATATCGCCATGCGATGCCAATAAATATCATGTCAAAATGTTTTAATTATCGAAAAGCGATTGTAAATTTCTAGATTATAATAAAGTCACTTCCATCTTTCAACAAATTGAGCTTTAAAATGTTTACGACTTTAAGTTGCTGCTCCGGAGCTAATCTAAATTTATTGGTATTGTTGTGTATATTATAATACTATATTTATTTATATTCTTCTTTTCTACATCGCCTAATACGTTTAGTTTTGGCTGCCTGCTTTTCTCGCGCTGTTGGTGGCATATGTGTGATGATAGACACTATGAGAAACTGCTAGAAGAATTCCAACATAAATATGATGAGAAATTAAAAAAAAACTTTCCTTCTAATAAGAATTTAAAAATAAAGAATTAATGATGAATGTAAAGAAAGTTTACAGTGTTGACATCAAGATGTCGTGTTGAAATTTAAGGAAGAGAGAAAGAATATAAAATTTTTTAAAAATGATATTTTAAAATTTATTATTGCAATTTTATCAAAAAAGTACCTATGTAAAATTTATATCAAAATATTTAAAAATTATATTCTAATACATTATCACAAAAATTCTATACAGAATTCAAGTCTTACTATAAATCAGTCGACATACAGATTTTTGCATTATTTTTTAACTAAAATTTTGAAAAAGAAAAATCATTTAACAAATAGTTTTGCGTCTTTATTTTCGATTTTATTTTTGAAGAATTTTCACTTAACACTTAGCTGCAACAACAACAAAATTTAAAACAAATAAATATGCAAAAGTAATAAAAATGCACTCAAATGCCACCCATGAATCGATAAATTTATTTCAGTGAGTCAGAAAAGACAGCAATATAATTTCATTCTCATGATGATCCCTTCCGTTTACCAATTAATTCCCTCCCGTGCCTTATCAACAATTTAAATAATTAAGATAACTGCAAAGAAGAAGAATCTGGAAAGACAAATTTTTATTTTAATCTTTTTCTCTCTTTTCTGCTGCTGCTGCTGCTGGTTGCTTTGAGACAGGTGAAATTACTGCTTATCACATAAAGTCCATTAGGCATTAGGTCTAACCATTTCTGTAAATGCAAGTTTCTTGAACTTTTGGTTTGTACAAGAGAGATATATTTTATTCAATTTTATAACGCTCAATGATTTTATGTGTGGTGTGGTTTTAATGAAATTTCAGGAATTAAAAACTAAAAACTTTTTAGTAAAAAGAATTGAATCGTTCACTTTGAAATTCAATTTCGGATATCATTTAAAGTTTTTAATAGAATTGAAATATGAAGTAAAATAATTAAATAAAATTAATATTTACGAATTAGAGACTTTTGTTTGTGCTATTTTTCTCAATGGTGATTCAAATATAATCAATAAAATCCTTATGTCAAAATTAGTTGAATTGAATCTGTTTTAACAATTTGAAAGTTTATTCTATACTGTATTTAGTATTTCAAATTTTTAAAAGAAACACTAATTCATTTAATTTTTCCTTTCAATGCAATGAAATTTTACTAAAATAATTCCTAGAAGTCTTTCCCACTAATTCTTCCTTACTCTTTTCTAAAAGCATAAAAAGTGAAATTTCACTTTTCATCTTTCTTTCTCTCTCACTCAGTTATTGATCAAAGATAAGAAAGATGTAATAGACACTATTAGAGTAGAGACCTAAATTTCACAAGTGACTCCACGATTGCTATCTATTCACATAATGACTTTTAAGAATCAATGATGAAATTATAATGCTTTGAAAGTGCACAGGAAAAAGGTTTTATTTATGGATTCTGAGAAAGACACAGAAAATTATAGCTGTGATATTTCACACTTTTCTGTTAGAAATTGAAATTTTTCTTTTGTTTAGTGTCAAACAAAAAAGTGTGCAAGAGTTTCATTCATTTTTCTAACAGTGTCATGCGTAAAGAGCAAATATTTGAGAAAATTTGCTCGAGTTCTTATCATTTCTCTGAAACTCTTCAGCACTTTCACACGGTAATAAGTCGGCTTAATTCTTTTCTCTTTTTTTTCTCTCTCTTGTTTTATTTCACATGAATATTTTAATGAATACAAAGTCCCATTTTTACAGAAGATCATCCGACTCTTCTCATTTCATCCTTGAATGAATTTTACATGTTTCATTTAACTGTTCAATCTGCAAACTTTAAAAAAAACTAAATTTCTATTATCTATCGATGAAATTATGCATGAAATTTTGTGCTGAAAATGAAAAGAGCAGATTATTGCAAATAATTCAATTACTTCATTATACAATAAAGGAAAGAGAGCGAATAGCTTTTACTGATGCAGCTTATATGCAATTTAAATGAATAGCGGCATATAACAATTGAATAAAGAGAAAGGGAAGAAAATTGGTTTTTTGTTGAGACACTTGTGATAGATAAAAATCAAAATATTCAAGGATTCAAAATTTTTTTTGAATTAGAAAATTTTGAAATTTCGAGAACGAATTTTTTCTAATTTCAAAAAATCCTTTCAAGATTCAAAAAATTAAATAAAATTGTAATGTTTTTGTATTGATTAACTAAAAAATTTGAACATGAAATAAAACTATTTTGTTAAAAAAATTAATTTTAAAAATTTTGTATGTTAATATCAAATTTTTGTTTTCAAAAAATCTTAAAACAATCTTTCCAAACCTTGAAAAAATCAAATTTCCTCTCAAAATCTTAACTGCATAATAGAAAAAGCATTTTGCAATTTTCCGAAAAATCTCATCAAATTTTATTCTTGCTCTTTATTCAAAAAAAAAAGTAGCATTAAAAAGGAACGAAATTGCAAAAAATAGTTTGCAAATGGTAAAACTATCTCACTGCTTATTACTTGTCTGTCAACAATCGTACAACATGCTACAGAAATCGATATAGAGTTAAGAGAGAGCGAAATAGTCATGCATGAAAATTTTTTCATCTCCGCAATTACTTTTTATGTGTCTCGGTGAATGTGATGATACACATAGACACAAACAGCAGCAGCAGAAGCTTACAATTTTCGTTTTGATGTTTTTCGATTCTAATACTATTAAAACTTCATTTATAATTTATGATATCGTTTATGATTGTTTCAATCTGCTTACATATGTCGAATAATATTGCCGCAGCTATTGCTATTTTCTGCTGATGTTTGCACGAAAGAGACTCATGTTCAGTCTTTACTTTATGACTTGTTGTTGGAGTTTTGCTGATATACAGGAAAAGAAGGGAATCTTTATTGTCTGGACGAGCCTGAGTTGTTGAAAAACAAGACAATTCAATCAGCGTCAGCATATGTGTATACCAATCAATAATACTTTGTGATCCGTTATGAAAACACACACAAACATACAAACACAAATTTCACATATTTAAAGAAGGAAAACATCAGAAAATGAGGCACAAAATGAAATGAGAGAAGAAATTGAAATCAAATTAATGATTAAACACAGAACAGAAAAGAAAGAGCAGCAAACACTCTTCAATTCATCGTCATCGCTCTTTGTTGACTGAGGCATTAACGTATATAATTGAGCGCATTATTTAATCTTGCGACATGAGAAAATAATCTGTGTATGCATGCATATATCAGTGCAGCGATCTACTCAACTTCATCTTACTTTATTTACTTATTTACAAACTCTTTTCACTTCAATGAGAATTATGTGCTCTGCTTTCATCATAAGAAGCGCTCTCTTTTGGCTTAGGTATTTAAATTGTTTATTGTTAATATGGATGAAATGAGTCTTCAAAGAAATTAATATTAGAATGAAACTCATCAACAACTGAAAAAAAAATACATCAAAATTTGACATCACATATAATTTTAAAAATTCGTATCATTATTATTAGCTTAAAATTTAAAAATTTCCAGGATTAACAACAGCGAAAAACCGACCTCTTATTCAATTTATTTCAACTAAATTTAAATGAAAAATTTAATTTCTTTTTATCAAATAAAAATACTTCAAAAAAATTGAAATAAGAATAAATTCAAAATGGGAAGATTTGGATCAAAATCTACTTGGATATTTACATTTCACCTCCTAAAGTTACGAGAAGCCACTAGCATCAGAACACTTTGAAAGTTTCTCAGAATTTCTTTAAAAAAACAATTTATACTCAAATTAGTGAGAATTTTATTGATTTAGTTCAATGAGTCAATGAACAAGATGATGATACTAATGTACAAAATTTGAATTTTCTAAAAAATCTAAGTTCAATCTTACCTTTAGAAATCTCCTACAAGCCTGTAAAAAAGAATCAATTTCAACAACTTTGAATATAACAAAAATATTTTTTACTTATTTAATTTTTTTATATTTATTTTTTTTAATCATAAATTTTATGTAAGCTTTTCAAAATAGATAAAC
>JACWBX010004520.1:0-23622 GCA_014622435.1 Polypedilum pembai
TTAAATCTAGTGCAGTTTAAGTATTGTGGATTTTAGAACTGAGTGATTTTCAAACTATGGAAACGACAGTCATTTTTCACACCTAGTAATGAAATTAACTAAACAGTGATGAGTTCTTAGTAAACACTTCATAAAGAGCGAAATTTTAACACTCACCAAATGAATTACTGCTCTGTCGACGATACATCTCAACACACGATTTTCTATGCACTAAACGATGTGTAATAGCCTGGTATTTCTTGCGAAATTCCTTTTCCGATTCGGTTGAAGCACGTCTCTCACCACCACCACTTTCTGCATATTTAGCGTCTGGAATTTCATTTTTTCGCCAAAAATCCTTATCAGCAATACAAATCCACGAGCCATGCGAATAACTGCCGTGATAAATTCCCTGTTCCAGTTCATGATTATCGTGACTGAATGGCGAAGGAACAACGCATGGACTCGATCCAGAACCTCTTATTTTGCCATTTGTCACATCTTCAGTACCACGCTCTTCGCTCTGTGTATATACATAAGAAAATTTATGTCATAATAAATTATGCAAAAAATTAATATTTCAAATCTCTCACCTTTGCTCTCCCATTGCTTCCTTTTTTGTGTCGTCTATCTTCCGATCTGAATCGTTTGTAGTATTTTAATGCTGGTGGAATTTTACTAATGCCATTTGGTGAGTCAGCGAAACCTTCTGGCGGTTGTACAATATCTGGCCCATCGTCGACAATAACAACAGATTCTTCAGAACCACCACCGACAGCTGTCACAACTTCTACTTCCTTCCCGCAATGATGGCAGTGAATTTGATGCTCTAGCAAATCAGCTTCACTGTTGTAAAATACTGAATCAGACCCAGGTGAAACTGAGCGCAATGACTCGGTCGAAATAGCTTTCAATCTTTGAATTGCACTCGATGATTTTTTCTGGTGTTTTGTAGGTGATGCTAAATGGCAGGATTTTGTAAATTTTAAAGGACTCACTTTAGCTGATTGAATTGATGCAACTTGAGGTTGTTGAGGCATTGGAGCGGCAATAACTGATGGTTTTTCTGGACTTTTATTTAATGATGTCTTACTCAATCGTCTTACACTAGTTGATTCATCAGTAGTTCCGATTGGCGTACGGTTTCTTGGTGTTTTTCGAGTCTTTGGTCTGAATCGTGTCTTTTGCTTACTTGGGCTGGTTCCGTCGAGAACATTCAATGATGATTTATCATCGGGTGATATTTTCTTCAATACACCAGCAGTCGTTCTCGCAAACGATGATGGTATCGACATCTTTGATTCTTTTTCAATTTCAAGCTTAAAATTACCTTTTTTCCTACGTCTTTCTTCTTCATTCCATTCTTTTGGCTTTCGCATTCGCAGTGCTATATGATCTTTTTCATCATGCGACGAACTCTGAAATTTATCACTGCGCTCGTCATCCGACACTGATTCTTTTTTGTTCTTTTTAATTATTACATGCGCTGGCTTCGGCAGTGTTGTTCGTGAAGGTGATGAAGCTTTCAACTGCGGCGGCATTCGATAACTGCCCGATGACGTGCTCGTATCAGAGTGGGCGGGTGATGATTTGGGCTTTTCATCTACAGCTGCAGCATCCTCACAGATTGCATCAATGCGTGCTAAACTATGGAAGGATGATGCACTCTCAAATGATGAACCATCGATTGTTATAGCTTGTGAACTCGGTGTTGTACCTGTGAGAAAAAAATGTCAATTTTTGATTTATTGAAGTTTTGTGAACTGTTTTGAGATTTATGTAGATTGCTTTTATTAAGAAATTATATTGACATAAAATAATTGAACTGTATCAAATTGAAGCCTAAAAGTTCTTTGAAAATGTCATAAATTTGAAGTTTAGTAATGTTAAAAACTCTGTTGATAATTTATTTATTAGCTACATAATTGAAATAAATGATTTATTGCTTATGAACTCAAACAAATAACGCCAATTATTATCTATGTCTATTTTCGGATTGTCCTCTTGAGATAAACACTTACTAAAACTGACATTTATTAGGTAAAACTCAATAAAAATTCAACAGTGAAATTTAAAAATTAAATACTTTTCACTAGACAAAAATTCAAAAAAGATTAAAATATTTCTCTAAAACAAAATCGGACAAAACCATTCTACATTTATCTCAAATTATTATCAGTATAAAAGCATTAAAAAGTGGTTTATGTGGGTCCAAAAACACATCACTAATTCACAAAAGCATAACAGAAAAGAAAATTTTTTGTTGTTAACCTGCTATATGTGATGTTGGAAAAATTGTGCCTTTGGAAGACGTGGTAGTGTATCTAATACCTTGCGCCGGATGCGTGTGCGTTCGCTTCGAATTATCGGTACATGTCATATAATCCTCCGTGGTACTTCCTTCGGACGCCTCGTTTCGATTTAAAATTGATTCCGTAGAGGTTTTAACATTCGAGTCGAGCGACTCATTTGACCTATTTATCGTTGAATGCACATATATATACATACACATGTTTTTGTTATGATGTATAGGCAATATGTTACATCATGAAAGAGAACGAGAAATAAATTTCATTATTAGCTTGGGTCGTGATAAATTTATAGCTACTGTATGCTTGTAGCGTTGGTAATCACCTCTGATATTTATCGAATGCCGAATGCTTGTTCTTTTGCTGCATGAACTTTTTTATTTCCTTTCGCTTACTTGGTGATAGTGGCCTCACGTGTGTAGGTAGTAGGGTCGTCTCTTCACGCTCAATACTCTGTGAATGCGTCACAGCAATCGACGGTGTTGGTTTTACGACACCAGTTGGCGTTGTAGTTGTCGAAGTAACAGTCTTGATAGTCGATATAGGTGCGGTCTGTATAGTGGTTGTAACCATCGCAATGCTACTTTGATGTATATTTGTAGTTGAACTTTTTTGTTGATTTAACATGGTACCGGTGGATTGGGCTAGTGGTGGAAGTGGTGGCAGTGGCTTTTAAGAGAAAATGAAAGTAAGTTAAATTTTTAACTGACTGGTAACAGCTGTGTACATGCATCTTTATTTTCCCTCCTCCTACATACTACAACAACACACTGCTCAATGTGGGGGATGATAAAGAAGGAAAACCACATTAGATAGCAGCATCAGTTAAATATGAGCTATGAATGTAAATCAAACTGAGCAGCAGCAGACGAGTGTTAATATATACTATTATTATCATTTCTCAACTATCTTTCCCTCCCCTTTCAACATCATCAAGTAGTTATCATCATCAAGACAAGTCGCAAGTGCGAAAGGAAGCAGATTAAAGATTACTGATGAAAAGATTACTTGATGATGATGTTGATGAAAAGGGAAAAAGAAGGCGGCACAAACAAGCATTTCATGATTGTGATAAATTTAGGCTTAAGTCATTTATTGTTGTTGAGATTCTGGCACTCTTATTCTCATACTTTTACTTGTTTTCATTTGAATGAATGAATGAATGGATAATTGTCAGTACGTGATGTTTAATGAAAGCTTTTGTTTGCTGAGTAAGAGTATTTGTAGTGGATTAAAGACTCATTCAATTTTCTACATTTAAGGCAAATTAATATTTTATGAAGAAGGAATCACTCTTTATTTTATTGTAGTTTAGAAATAATTGAACATTTGTGTAAATAAAAACAACCACAATCATTTCGAATACGTTTCTTCGTTCACATATCATTCAGGGGATGGAAAATTAACATTTTTACTTAACATAACTTTTTCGTTTTTGTTTGTAGTATTTTCTGTTCAAATAAAGATGACAATTTGAATAACAGTAACGACTTTACTATTATAAAAATAAGCAATTGTTATACTGTTATCTTATAAAGAGAAATTGATGAAATAAAAATATTGAAATTGCTCAACTTTGTTATTATATAAAAGTTCACACATTGTCAAATAATATTCAATTTTCTTTTAATCAGTATTTGTCTAATTATTATATTTGCACTAATTATTGAAATTTATTCAACAAAAACTTATATTACATATTTTTTTCAGTTTTATATGCATTGTGATTATGGTGAAATTGTTGACATTATGAGTGGACTTTTGAATTCAATTCATAAATTCATAAATAATCATTCTTACCTGATCAGCAATGTCTTCAATATCAATAGCATCAACGTCAAGGGAGCTGCGTTGTTGATGAGGCAGACGCTTCCGCTTGCTCGATGGTGAAAGCAAATTGCTAGCATCGGGAGGGCTGTGAATAAATGGAATGTAATTTGATTTAATGAATAGCAATAATGGATTCAATTTCACCTCGGTGGACACGGTAGCACAGTTACTTGTGATTCATTCCAGTGGCCTTCAGAATGATCCCTTGTGATGTCATCACTCGAAGCAAAAGACCTTCCGTCACCTGGTGAGCCACTTGGCGATGTTCCATTCGCCTTTAGGTTCTTGCTTGTCTTCTTCATTGTTGCCGTTGATGATGATACAGCTGTGGCAGTTGTTTTAGTATTTTCTCCTTCTTGCAATGGATCTTCTAAACTTATCGATCGCTTTCTAAATGTTTCCTTGCTATATCTTCGCACTTGTGCAGTCTCACTAAATAAATTGTTCGCTTTGCAGACATCTTCATCACGAATTGGTGTGTCCGTATATTGCAAATTCTTTTCAAAATATTCTTCGCTTCGCTTTAAATCTTCTTCGCTCGCTGAGGTAGGCTTTTGTTTGGCCTTTTCATTGTTTTCGACTAAAATTTCACCTTGCGACATTGCTTTTAGAAGCTTTTTCTTTTTGGTCTTGTTCAATAAAGCACTTGATGTTGCTGTAGGCGAAAGATGCGGCTTAAAGTCTATAAAAATTTCCTTCTCTTCCTTATCATCTTCGTAAATTTCTGTCTCACTGCCTGATTTCTCTTGATCATCCTCTTCATCATCTTCTTCTTCTTCATTTGACCCACTCTCGGACTCAGTCTCAGAGGAGCAAGTTGAACACATTTCGTCAGATGGTGGTACTTGCTGTAAAGTTTGACTATGATGTTGGTGATGAAAATGTTGCTGCTGTTGTGGTTGCTGCATGGAGTTTAGATTTATTGTTACAGATGGCACTTGCTGCTGCTGCATTGAGCTTCGTCGTGAGAGCGAGTAAGTTTCGGCATTGACTGCATTCATGTTGACATACTGTGCATCCTGGTAAGCTGCAGCAATGTGTCTTTGATGCTCATTTAACTGCTCCATATGATTGTTATTAGACGAGTGTTCATGCAAATAATGATGATGATGTTGCTGCTGTTCACGCCTTGGTAAACTGTGTGTTGTAAATTCTTCATTCTTGTGATGAATGCACGTTCTTCTTGGCAAACTGTGCGATTCAAATTCATAGGGTGTATTAAGTGCTCGCGAAATTCGCATTTGCTCCAATTCATTACGACCAATAAAAATTGGTTCATTCTGCAACGAGTGACTGCCCCTTCGTATGGTGTTATTGTTATCACTTGATCGATTGCTTGAACCCTCATGCATATGATGATATGGGGCAAAATGGAAATTATCATTTATCTTGTTACTTCTTAATGCCTCTAATTGACCTTGACGCGATAATGCTTGTTGTGAATGTATTTCAGCAGTCGTCATCATATAACCGCTCGATGGTTTAATGTATGACATATCTAAAGGCGATTTTGGCGAATCTTCAGATTGTGTGCGACAGAGAATATCGTGCTCGTTAATGCTGTGTTGGAAAAAATATGAGAATTAATGTCAATTACAAGGATTTTATGAAAAATATGGCAGCATTTAAAATGTCATTTGAGAGAATAAGAAGAAGAAGAAGAAAAAGAAGCGAAAAGGAAATTAAATTAATTTTTTCTATCTTCTAGCTGTTGCTGTCTTTCTGTGTGAGAGAAAGGAAGAGAGAGTAAGAAAAAGGGAATCAAAATGTTTCCGCTATAATTCCTTTTTCTATAAAGAGCTTTTTATGCTCTGTGCGCGTTTTAACATGAAAAAGGGAAAATTGAAAAATGAAGGTAAAATATGAAGCAATTTCCTATTGAGAATCATACGATGCAATTCAAAACTTTGACTAATGGGTAAATAAGCGCCTTTTATTTTTCATTTCATTGAGCTTTCAGTTAAATGCATCAGCTATCAAAATGGACTGTAATTTATCTGTAATAAAGAACAAATTGTCTGTTTCAATTGCCTTTTTATTTATTCTATTTTATCAATTTCCAATTAGCAAACTCAAATAAACTTCGTTTCACATGAAAAAACTGAAATTCTTTTTTTTTATCCTTTTAAATTAAATTTTCTGATGAAAATATCGTTTTATATCTCGAGAAAATATTTTTTAAACAATTTTATCAAAGAACCAAATTCGATTTTCTCGTTTTTAGTCTAAATAAATTGGACTAAAATTTTCAAAGCTAAAAGTATTTTACATTTTTCTGTAGTGTGATGTGCATGTATGCAGTTGTTTTGAACTCAAATAACAAAATGGAACTGTCACAACTAGATACAACTGCAATTCAATTTCATGAACAAGTTTTTGTGTTTAATAAAAAGTTTCACTTTTACCCAACAAGTTTTGCTCTTTAGACAAATTTATTAAATACTTTCTGCCAACATTTAATCAAAAGTTTAAACTCACCCCCGTTCGTCCTCATATTGACAACCTGCATCTGCAGTCGTTCCCATTTCTGAGTAGCTTTTCGTAAGCTTCTTGCCATTCATTCCATTTGTTTGAGCACCTTGTGATACCATCTTAACCTAAGAGAAAATGAGAAATTTTATAATTTCAAAAACCTCTTCGTTACCGCAATTGCAAAAAGAAATAAAAGCTTTATAATGGATAAAGAAGGGAGAGAGTTAAAAGGTTTTTTTTTTCTCTCACACCCTTGCTCGTATTGGATAAAATAATAAAATACAAAGTTTTCATGACATCATGCGATGCATTTGAGTGCTAACACATTAAATTTATGTGCATAGTAAATTGAAGCTTTTTCTCTCGTTTTCCTGCATTGGAAGCAAAGAAATGTTGTCGCTATAGCACACAAAATGGCACAATTGAATCATTGTATGTTAGTATTAATTGATATAATGCTTTTCATAGTCTCATTCTAAAACTATCCTTGGAAAGTAGGTAGTTTGTGTGAAAATTATTATAGTTTTATGTAATAATGGGATGTCACTTTTAAGAAATAATAGAATATTTAATTTCTTAAAAACCGTTAAGTTTTTAAATTTTTTAACGAAAGTTTTCAATGAAAATGAATTTTTTAGCGCAATTTTTAAAAAAGAAATGCTTATACATTCATTTTGGCTGACTGGCTTTGTCCCGGGTGAGACGCGAGATTTCGAAAACTAGACTTTTGGTTTTTTGTGTTAGATTTGTGCTATCGAGTTATTGCGGCAAATATAGTTAGAAAGCTGTCACTTATTGTATTACACGAGAAATTGTGAAATAAAATTTCCATATAAGTGTTTCTTCAAAACTGTTTTTGTTGTAATCAGGGTTTTAAAAGTAGGCGTCTAATTCAATTTAATTGATACAGCTAAAGTAGTTCTAATTATTGTGTTCAAATGAATAAAAGCTGATAACTAAATGTAAAATTTTGAGATCCAATTTTGCTTTAACAATTGTATTAAAGGAGTAGCTTTTGTTTATAAAATTTGATAATTTTTTAATTTGCTAACAAACACTGATCTGTAGCCCAAAAATGCGCTAAAGTACATTGATCTTCAACACGGGTACTTTCATCAAATTTTTTCAAATGTAAACAAAACGAAATTTTATAAGAAATAATTCTTTAAATATTTTACTATTTATTCAAGACATATTCCTAGTAAATTTGAAACTTTCTGAAAAGTAATTAAAATTTGTCTAGTCAAACTAAAAAAATATTCCAAAATTTCTTATTTCTTCTACTATTCGTCTATGTATGATATTTAACTAGGACACATATGTGTAGATATCTATATAACTTAAGATAACTTAATTCCATACATATTTGCCATTTAACCTCACACCATCTTCTGTTCTTTCCTTTTGTAAACTACATGAAGGTTTTTGCTACCATCATCATCATCATCAGTTTGTGAGTAATTTATTTTGATTATACACATACATTATCTGTATGAGATTGAAATCTATTTTGTTTGTAAACAATAATAACTCATGCCATCATGAGCAGCAAAGACTAGGGAAAGTTGCTGAGCATGAAATGTTGCAATTTTATTGTTGATGAGTTTTAGCAATTAGAGTAACTCACCCGATGCACGGTTCGTGGACTAAGTGAGAGTGTTTGTGCTGCTGGCATTTTTCGTCCAAGGAACATTTCTGTCTGCGTTGCTTGTGTCTTCATCACATTTCGTTTTTGCTTTTCTGCATTTAAATTGTGCATTTCGTTTATTTGTTGATTCGAAAGCTGACCTAGGTGCGGCTGTGAGAGCGTTTGCTGTAATTGAGTTTTCTGAAGGATCGGTAATGCTTGCATTTGCATAATAGGTATTTGCTGTTGCTGCGGTGGTTGCTGTGTAATTGTCATCGTAGGTTTCTTTCCACCTATTAAACGTTCCTGACTACGAGCATCAATAATTCTATTTTGTCGTACACCAATTGCATCGTCAAACGATGCAAGCGTCAAAGAACGTGCAAAACTCACGTGTTTCGTTCTGTGAAAATAATGTGAAATTAAAAAAATGAAAAATGGATTTGTTCTGTGTGGAAAGTGGCAAATTGTGTTCGCTTTCGTTGTGTGTTGAGAAAAGGATTTTTAAGCAAAAAAGAGAGAAACTGAAACTGTCAGTCATTTGTGGCGAGGGCGAATTTTTCCTCATTCATTATCATGACACTTTTTAGTCGAGTGAGTTGAGTGTGTTACATAAATTCTTTCGTTTTCTCATTTAACAGCGGAATGGAGTTATAAAAACTGACTTTTCTCACTGCTGATGCTGTGGCATGAACTTTCATGAAAGCGTTGATTATGATGAAAAAAATTAAAGTTTTATGAATTGAGATAAAATGTTTCATCATTTTAAAATGTAGTTGAGAATTATTTCCGTTTCAGAAAGAGAATTAAAGTGACAGTTGGAAAAATAAAGATTTGATGATAATGAAAACTTATTTATAAAAGTTTATCGTTAAAACTTTTGTTCTAAATCATCTTTTTAATAATAAAAATTGAATGTTTTCTCATTTTTATGATTTTTTCTTGGAATTACTCTTTCTGAAATGAAATTTTTTGATGTTTGGAAATAACTTTTTGTTCTCAGAATAAATAAACAACTTATTTTTAGATTGAAAAACAAGATATTTTCAAATAGCCACAATTTCAAAGAAAATCATGATTCATGACGCAGCATTAAAGTAAAGCCAAGAATTTTACCAATGTCCCAGTTTCACTTGAATAAAATTTTGTAAATGAAAAATATCCAGGCAGGATAATAATAGGAAAATTTTCAATGATGAAAGAATTTCAATTTCTAGAGAATTGTCATTCCATAAACTTGTACAATAAATATTTCATTGTAAAGAGGATTTGTAAATTCAATCTAAATGAGAAATGGTTACATTATTGAATCAAAAAATTTTTGAAATAATCTTTTGTATTTGTAACAGCCACAAAATGACTGATTTCACTTAATAACATTTTAATACTTCTCAATGCAAGCTACACAATACACAAACACTCTAAATCCATTAAATCATCCATTCACATAGCACTCAATCACACAATGATAGTTTTCTTGCTCCAATGAATATTAATGATCGTTGAAACTTTTCCCAACACAAAAGATAGAGAAAAAATCGATAAACCAAAACTTTTTTCCATTGCCAATTGAAAATGAGCTCATGCCATCAGCAGGACACATAAATCGATAATTAAAGTTATGATAGAATCTAATATTCATGTGCAAACAAACAGTTTCCCGTCATGCTATTCTCCAAATAGCATTTAGTATGTCAACATCATTTCAACAAACACCATCATCAAGGCGAGAGAGGAAAATATGAAATTTGTTTTAATTATTTTGTTGGCACTATGTTGCCACTCTCAAATAATCGAGAATCCGTTAATTGCGATCATCAATGAGTTTTATATTCAACAATTGTCACTGAATTTCATTATACATTTCAATGATTCATCGCAAGTGCGAATATTGGAGCGTGTTTTAAACTATTTTGATAAAAATACTAGCACAGTTTTTGTTCCATTTATGATCGAATCGCTTGATAATATTAAACCATTATCATCGTCAGTCAAGCGAAGAAATGTGATAATTTTCGTAGACAATAATCATGATTTATTATCGATAATTTTTAGTTCATTAACAAGTGATGGCTTTCAATTGAATGGATTTTACACATTTGTGATTTTGCGCATAGAAGACGATGATATGAGCAATTTGTTTGTAAAACTGTGGCAAAAATTCATTTACAATGTAAATATTTTGACACTCGACAATGAACGAGTGATTCTGAAGTCTTTCATGCCATTTAGCGTAGACATTTGTCACAATATACATCCGATTGTAATTAATGAATACGACAAGAAGCTTGAGAAGTGGAAAAATAATAACTTCTTTCCGCAAAAGTTTACAAACTTTCACAACTGTTCGCTACGAGCGACGACATTCGAGTATGCGCCAGCTGTAATCAAACGTAATAATAACAACGGCTCGTATACACTGGACGGTAGCGATATTGAGCTTATCAATGGCTTAAAGGATATCTTAAATTTTCATCTTAATCTTACATACACTGATATGCCTGGTGCCTCGGGCATGACTTATAAAAATGGAACAGTCACAGGAGTAAAATTATCACTACTTAGCAATGACACTGACTTTTTGTTTGGGTTATATTATGTAACATATCCGAATTGCCTCTATATGAGTTGCAGTCGTCCATATAATGCTGTTTTTATGACAGTAATTGTGCCACAAATCGATTTAACATCACTAGAAAAATTCTTCATTCCGTTTCAAATGGATTTGTGGATTTCGTTGCTTATTGTATTGCTTTTAGCTGTATTTGCTATTGCAGTTCTTAAGCGTAAAATGAAAAGGATTAGAAATTTTATTATCGGCAGTAACATAAGTGACCCATATAATGAACTTTTGACTGCATTCATTGGCGGCTCATCACACAAACTACCTCGTCGCAATTTTGCACGCTATCTGCTAATGGTATTTATACTTTTCTGTCTCGTCATGCGGTCAGTTTATATTGGTGGATTATTCAAGTATTTGCAGTCAAATGAGAAAATTATACCATTTAAAACTATCAAAGATTTAGTGGCGAGAGATTATAAGCTTTATTCACATTTCTATTTTGAAGATTATCTTGTGAACATGGGACTAGGTGATAGGTAAGTGATGAGGATTAAATAGAACAGTCTATGTTACTTGATAATGATTTTCAATATGGAAAAGACATTTCAAATAGTTAAGAGTTTTTTTTTTAAAAATCATTTTAGTGAAACCAAGCGGAAATTTACCAAAATTTCTTCATAATTTAATTAAATTTGATTTTTTAAATAAATACATTTGCTTTAGATGTTCTCGTTTTGCTTTAAATTTTTAAATTTAGAAAAATTTTATTTAGATTTCTTTGTGTATAAAATATTTTTTAATTTTAAAATAAACTAATTTTAGTGTCTTTGCATTGTTTTTTAGTGTTGTTATAATCAAACCAAGTGAGGACGCATACTATAAAGCTAAAACATTTGATCCAAATTTTCATGGCGGGTTTTTGATAACCTCAGATGAATTACTCTATCTGAACAAGCTAAATGCAGCAAATTACACATATCGCGTGTGTAAGGAGCATCTGTATACAGTGAATAATGGTCTTCTTTTTCAAAATGATTCATTTTTAATAGAAGCTTTTGATCGTATCATCATAAAGCTTCAGTCGAATGGACTCATCAATTATTGGATCACAAAATATATTGACACAAGCTATTTTGACATCAAGAAGGTGGATCGTATGCCCGAGCAATTGACTTTAAGTCATCTGCTTGGATCGTTTCAAATGTGGCTTTGTGGCATCAGTCTTGCAACTGGAAGCTTCATTATTGAAGTCATTTATTATAAAATTAGAAAAGTTGAAAGGGAGATAAGTTTACTAAACTAAAGAGCAAGTTCATTCTTCAATCAGTAAAGGAAAATGAAAAGGGATAAAGTTAAATATTTGATTTATGTGACGCAAGTTTTGTAGTTGAGATTTGAAATTTAATGTAAGTTTTCACTTTCATTTGCTTTGGGTCTTTGTCATGTTCGTAAAGTAAACTTGTGAAGGAAATTATTTTGGTTGAATTGTAAATATTTAAAGAGGGCAAATGAAAAGTTTCTTTGTGAATTATTTTATGAATTTAAAGGCTTAAGAACTCTTATGATTTGTTATTTCATTTGATTTTAAAGAAACAATTAAATATAAAACATGAAAATTTCTCAAATATAAATAAAAGAGTTTTTCGAACTTTGTTTGTTATCATTTTTAACTGATCAACTTCTTTTATTCTATTGAATTCAGCTTATTATTATTAATACAAACATATGAATAATGATGAACTTGGAAAAATTTCTACTTAAAGTGATTTTGTTTGAATTGTACGAGGGGGTGACAGCTTCGAAAAAAAATTTAATTTTTTTCTCCATTTTCTTCATTTTTGTACACGTTTTAGTTTTGTTTATTTATAAATTATTAATATTTCATGGTTTAGGAAGTTTTGAATATTCAAGCTTTCAATATGTACTTAAAAAATTGTCAAAAATAATCTAAAAAGGCATAAGAAATCTATTTTAATGATATTTAAACATTTTTTAAAATCTGTTTTGTTTTGATTTTTCTACGTTTTCTATTTTTTCTTCCTTTTTTTCGAAGCTATCAACCTCTCGTAATTGTTTAAAAAGAGTTCACATGCCTTGAAATCTTTTATATTGCTAAAAGCTTTTTAAAATATCGTTCGTAAAAGATAATCGCAGCAATAGCAGTATATAATGAGTCATAAGATTATACTGTGTCTGGGTTGAAAGAGAAAACTTGCTTATTAAATATCAACTGCTGAGTTTTTGACTATGGAAAAACTGTCATGCAATAAACAACTCATAAATAATTACATAGATTATTGCTGTGATTATCACGCTGCCATAAAAAATATATGTATATGAAAGCAACCGCAAAAGAGAAATCTTTCTATTACGTCTGCATAAACACAACATAAAAGGAGGCAATTTAAAACGTTCAACATGTCTCACTCCGCCTCATAACTCGCTTTGTCTATTTTCTTCATACTTATACATATGAATGTGAGTGAGTTTTAAGCTTAATAAAAAACCACATTCATCTCTCTTCTGCTTTCATTCTTCCTATAGTGAAAATTTCTTCACTCTCTAGCTTACACATAATAAATCCTTTTCAAGTTATTCTTTCATGAGCAAAATTTTTAATTTTAAAACACAAAAATTTTCTTTTCTCAATATCTCGCTTTTACAAGATGTTCGTTGTTATGAATAAACATTAAAAATAAATTTTTCATCATGTAACATTAATAATTAATCTCTCTCTCTCACATGATTAATAATTGAGCGAAAAAGGGGAATTTGTTTGCGTTCATTCGAGCAAGATCTAATTTCATTTTTGTGAATCATTTGCAACCCATTTATCCCTTCTACTTCGTCTTCTTATTCAAAGTTCATTTACGCACCATCAAATGGAAGAAGTCAGTGAAATGTCAAAACAGTAAGAAATCATTGAAGTTAAAATAAGAACGCAGTAAATTTCTTTTATAATGTTTTATAATATAAACAAACAAAATCAGACAAAGTGAAATGCAAAAAACGGAGAAGAAAAGAAATAATTTTTGTTAAATTGAGCAAAATGCTACGCAAACAAAATTTTGTATGCTGTTAATGTATCCTATTAGCATTTGATGCTATGAAAATTAATGATGGCTAAATTAGAAGATGTATTAGAAGACTATCTACAACTGTTTGCATTAATAATGTTAAAGTCTAAATGCTTTCTTCCTGCGTCATGAAACTGCTTCTCTTGTTATTCAATGTTGTTGTTTGCTTGAATTTTTTACAATATGCTTTGGAGCTTTGTGTTTATGAATTAATGATGACTTAAGTTAATAAAAGTTTTTAATATGAAAAAGTAAGAATTTTTTTCTAGTTTTTGATGAAAAATCATTTTTTTTGCTTAAAAGATCAACAAGAAAAATGAAAGCTTACAAATTAACTTTTCTCAGAATTTATTTGAAAATTAAATTTTCATAGGTTCGAGCGTAGTATTGAATAAAATAAATTCTGACACTTAGAACCTTTAAAATGTTTACAACCTGATAAATTGTTCCACACCTAAAGCGTAACCGTAACAAAATACCCGATTATGGTTTAAAAGTTGTTGTCAATTTTGACATACTCTTTTAATCCTCTTCTAACAGCTGAGCTGTTTAAAAACTTTACGTTAATGTCTTTATTTTTTCTACTAATTACATCGTTAGTTAGTAGAAGTTTGAAGTATGCTAGTTCACTATCATTAATCAACAAAATTGTTTTTCTCTCTAAAAATAATTTTTCATATTTTCAGCTTCATTCTCATGAGTGCGATAAACAAACTTTTAATGTTTCAGGCTAGATGAGTTAAAAATACATTTAGAGGAAAATATATGGAAATTAAATTATTTTTTGCATCAGAAATGAAACTTTCAGTTCATTGCGCTTCATTGTTCCCGGAAAAAGGTTTTCTAAATCCATTTCCAGGGAAGAGAATTAAGTAAGGAAAAAACCTCATACAATGTAAATATTTGAAATTAAGTCCCAAAAGATTTTTTTTGGTATCTTTTTTGCCTCACATAAAAAATTCAAAACTGTGGAAAAGTCTCTTAACAGACAACGAGAGCGACAATTTGACACAAATTTGTCATATTACTTCAAAAAAAAATTTACGGATGGATTTTTTATGTATTTCTATGGCTATAACTTTACCTTGGTTGCTCCTGCTGGTTCTGATTCTGCATTGGAGCAGTTGTGATGGCTGATGGTAGATTAATGTGTGCAGGACACCGATAACTGCGTAGAAAAAAACACAATAAAAAATAATTGGAAAATTTTTCATTTTCTATTCTCATCGAAATTAAATTTTTAATGAGCCGTGCTTCATAACAACAGTAGCAATGACAACAGACTCTAACACACCATTTTAATGACATCGTAACTTTCAATTTAATTTAATTTTATGACGATATTATTCAATTTTGTTTGCCTTTAAAGATTCCGATGGGAAATGACTTTAAATTGTTTGTGTGATATGTCACAGCCTTACCCGGTAATTTGTTCTGTGCTTTGACTAAGGAATGATGACTTTTGGGGATAAGTTCCGACCACATATGGTCCACCATTTTCCATATAATTTCGATTAATGCGAGATTCCTCTGCACGTTGGGCATCATCATTTGTCGTCATATTCATCCATGTGTGTCGCTTTGCGTCATTACTGCTCAAAAATGATGTGGGTTTACGTCGAAAGTACGAATTGTCGAGGTCATCATCGTCATAACTAATTGGCTTTTGATATCTATGTTGAAAAGACATATTGTAAGAGAGAAATTTGTTCAAAATTATGATTGATTGTAATTCAATAGAAAGCAGCTGGAAAGTTTGGTTTATATTAAATGAAAGCTTTTTGAGTGTAGATTAGTTATAATTCATCACATTTGTGCTAAGTTTATTTTAAAATAGAGAATAATGTAAACAAAGAACTTAAAAATGTAAACAAACAAAATTTTTAAATGTAAACAAAATCAAAATAAAGTATCAAAACAAATTTCATAATTTAAATGCGAAATCAACTTTATTTTACAATAATCATAATGTTTTTGTTTTAATAAAATTTCCTCACCTTGGATGTCGATTTATTGGAGCGTAATCTTGTAGATTTTCATCGGACGGTGCACGTCGACCCACACAGACACCGAGAAATGACTGCTGACTGCGCGTCGACCAGCATCCGAAAAATCTATCACGGCGCGGCGCCTCGATCGAATTGTTGAGCTGTCGATCTGTGAGACAATACTGATCAATAATATCTTCTTTTGAATATATGGGAGGCTTCATGTTGTAGTGATTTTGTTGTCGCGCTTTTAATCTTCCCATATTCTCATCTTCAGAATCATAATTTCTTGCTGCATAATTGAAAGCTGACTGCTGATGATAAAAAAAATTAAAATTTATTGTGCAATAAATCATTCAATGTTGTTTTTCCCCTTATTCATGTATGTAAAATATATATGCGGGGAATTTTTTAATATCCCTTTTTTATTCATTTATGCGCTCACCTGAGATGACGTCGCGTGATCAATGTTTCCAAGCGAAACGGCGTGATGTAGACCTAAGAAAGAGAGAAAAGGTATGAAATTGGCATACATTAATTAATTGTGGTGTGGTATGATAAGAAGACGCATCACATTTTCAAGCGGTAAAACTAAAAGATAAAATTTAACAAGAGACGAGAGACGTGAACATAGGTAGGAAGGAGAAAGAGAATTAAGTTTTACAAATGATCGCAAGAATGATAATGTGATATGAATAATGGAATGAGTTCATGGCATAAAATATACATCAACATAAGTTATCATAATTTTGAGAGTTAAGAAAGAGAAGGAGATAAATGTGCGATGATGATGATGATGGGAGTGATATGAAACAAGTCTTTATCCATAATACTATAAAATACTACTTTACTGATGATGACGATGAAGAGTGCCTTTTATTGCTTTCATATCATCAGCTTTTGTTCAGCATCCCTAAAAAATCTCCATTGAATTCGACCGAAATGATAATCTTTTATTTTTATTCATTTTTCAATAGAAAAGAGGATGAAAAATTAAAATTAATTCTTGATGGTGCAAATTCAAATTTTGATTTATAAAAGAGCTTATAAAAAATTTAAAACACTTTTTTTCTATTTATTTAAAAGTTTAAGTTTGAGCAGTTTAAAAAAAGAAAAATATCTCAAAATTTGGATATAAATCTGTTATAAGCTTTTTCAAAATCTTTGAATGAGTAAAAGTTTTTAAATTGTTTTTTTTTCAATTTATCATTATTCAGGAAGGAAAAAAATTAACTTTAATTTCAAACTATTACAGATTTTCTGAAATCTTTACAATGTTTTTAAAAATTGTAAAACTTTTAAATAAATATTGATAAGTTTTGACTTCAAAATGTTTAAAAAAAAAATTTGTATTTTTTACTTCATTTATCTTCCTTTCAATTCTTTCCTTAGCCATTTCATGAAAAATAAAATTCGAATTTCTTATTCGTAATAAAAACTTTTTATTCATGGATCTATGGTGTCTATGTGTGTAGGAGTTTTATTCTTATGTGGGATGTTTTGAAAGGGCTTTCGATCAAAAAGAAGACTTTCAAATTGTCGCTTTAAAAACACATTGGGAAGCCTTTAGATCTCTCTCATTCAAATGTTTATAAATCGGCATACAGAGAAAGAGATAAAATAATTGTAATTCAACAATAATAGGAAGTGTGGAATCTTCTAATTTATCGTCAATGGACCCACACACATTAGAAAATTTTAAAGCATTTAAGCGAATTTTCATGCTTGCTTAATTTTCAATTTTAATCACCGCAATGAGATCTTAAGTGTTTGTAAATTCTATAGATTAAAGCTTTTCAACTCAATGGCTTTTAGTTAAAACTATTTGCGTTGTTTGCTTTAAATTTTCCACTATCAACAATTTTTTTAAAGAAAATATTCAAGTAATTGCTATTTTTAAAATGCATAATTAGAAAATAAAAAGAATTCTTTTCAGTAGACAAAGATAAAAGTCCCAACATGAGCTTCATTGACATGTTTATATTATTTCATTCGTATGCATGATGTGAATAATGTGCTTGAAACAATTTTCGTTCTTCCTTTAAGTATGAAAATGCACTCGTGCATGATGTAATAGTTCATTTACAGCCTCTTTATGTTCTAGAACAGAAAATTTTCATTCTAGCAGCTCGATGAGTTGTAAAATTGCACTCAATTCATATATAAACTTCCTCTTCTCATTGCTGCACTACAGTAGGAAACTAAAAGAGTCTGTGTTGGCATGAATGAGTTAAAAATGAAGTAGGAGGTGAAAAAAAGAGCAAAATAAGTTTCTATACTCTCTTATCGAATATTCTGCGTTGGACATTTTACGAAAATCAAAAAATAAAATTGCATGAACGTGCCATGAATGTGAAAAAATTTTATTCTCGCTTTTGCACTTTCCATAACTTTTTATTATTTTGTCGACTTATTCTCGTTTTAAGAAGAGAAAGAAAATTTTTAAGACTCTAATAATAAAATTTGAGGGGTGTAAATTCCATTTTAAGACCAAGCATAAGGCACAAACGGCAAATTAAGGAAAATGCAGACTCATAGTTTTCAATTAAGAGTACAATAAATCCCCCATTCCATTTACCAAGAATTGTGTTCTATTTGAATTTCAAATCAACAAGCGTGTTGTTTTAGCAGCAAAAAAGTTGAAAACTATTTTCATAATAATATCATTCTTTGTGGAATGAGAAAAAAGCGAGAGCTGCTCATGAGGGACATATCGTTGTTTACTATTAGCAATAGATACAAGCAAAACCTTCTGTGAATCATAAAAATATTCTCTTTTGCCTTTTTGACTTATTTTTGGTTGTGGAGAAAATTAAAGTTATTTTATTTTCATTTTGTCATTTTTTAAACAAAAAATTTAAATTTGAAAAATAACGGTTATACATTTATAACCTTTTAAAATTTAATATTAGTTTACATTTAATACTTATAAATTTAAAAAACTTTTAAAATAAATAAATAGAAAAGAATTTTATTTAATCTTAAATCTTTCACAAAATTATGCGCTTTTCTCGCGTTACCGCGTGATAATCTTTACAGGTTTCATCTCGGTACTTTCACAAAAAAGATAATCATATAATTTTTCGTTCGTTCCTTGCTCCCTCATTTTCCGAGACAATAAGTTTTCAAGATATTGATAAGATGGGCGCCATAAACTTTTTCCTCCTCCTTTTTTATTGTTTTTATGGTATACTTTTTCATAATGTTATTTTTCGCTTTCTGAACTATGTCGTTACTTTCATTTTTGCTGATAAAATTAATGGATTTTGTGGTCTGCATATAGATAGGTAATCGATCAAGGGGTGTGTATGCACTTGTAGTCTGCATTATAATGAGAGTACCAAATAAATCGAGCTTGTGTTGTGAATAAGTGAGTGGCAAATAAAAGACACACCATGAGTCATAAAATTGTGAGAGCTTAACCACAAACAGGCAATCAAAGTCATTAAATGACCCTTATGGTTTTCTTCTCGAATCATTTGCACTCTATTCTTGAAATATGCAATCAAAATATTTTTATTGCTGAATTTGAGGGAAGAATAAGACAAAAACATTTTTCAAATAGCCAAGTCATTATTATTTTGATTTAAAAAATAACATTTTTAGACAAAAAGTTTGATCTTTTAATGAAATTTTCCTTGACAATTATGAAACCTTTAAGTCAGATATTAATTGATGAAAAGGATATTATTAGCTTTTAAGTAGAATAAATTCTATTTTTTTCATTTGCAATCTTTTAAAGAGTTAAAGTTTAAGCACAAAAAAATTCATCAAGGAAAAAATATTCAAAATATATGTACGTGTACGGTAGAGAGAGGGAGGAAAGAGAAACATTGGTTGGTAATTATGATATTGTGATTTTATGTGTAACATTAATTGAGGGGTTGCCGTTACCTACGCTTTAATGAAATCTGACCAGATAAATTGAGAGATATAGCGATATATATTATGTGTGTTCATGTACGCAATCGATTTTTTCTCCTCAAGCACTAATGGTGGCTGTAAATAAAAGAGGGTCTATCGTTGCTTGTTACAGCATTATGTTTGTACTTGTGCCTATATCACACATTAAATTGACCTAGAAAAATATTTTTATTATCTCTTTTTTAAATTCTTTCATGTGAATTTTACAGGAAAAAATTTTTCACTAGCTTTGAATAATGAAAAGAAAAATTTCACTGTTAACCCTTTACACATAATCGTTGCTGAATTTTGTGTGTATGCAAGCATTTGTAGAGTGCGTGCGAGAAAGTTAATCTTGTATCTCATATCTTCATACATGACGTCATGTCATAGAGAAAGAGAGATATGTGAAATGAATACGAAAAGGATAACGTATGAAGTGCATTGATGTTGAAAAGCCCTTTTTCCATTTTTGTGCTTTTCAAAGAGATAGAAAGAGACAATTTTCAATGTTTGCATGTGGCTTGCTTTGTTAGTTTTCGAAATGTCAGCAGATGATAACGCGACTACATATTATTCGTTGAAAATGAGAGTGACTACATATTATTCGTTGAAAATGAGAGTGAATTGATCAAGGTGAAGAAACTTTAAAAATAACTTGAAGAATCAAAAATAGCTTGAAGCTTAAGAAGAACTGAAATTAAAATTCTTGATTTTAACGTGTTCTGTTTTGATATAAGTACTAAAGATGCGCACCAAAAAAATGTACACGCAGGTTAGTATTTAATTAAAATTAAGTATTAATAACGGTCTGTTCATCTCCCTGATTTTTTTACGACCTTTAATTCTTGACGAGCTAATCAAAATTTCTTTCTTTTCACAACAAGATACAAATCTACTATTATTTAAATTAGAAGCTGAAATTGAATTTTCAGCTGCATGAAAAAATTTATGAATTGAAGACAATTTTTTCATTTTGATTGCTTTTTTACTTTTTTTTTCTTGATAAATTGACCATTTTTCATAAGGTGTTGTTATTTTTTGTCACAATTGTGGGTTTTTTATGTTTCTTTGTACTTTACTCTCTCTCTCTCTCTCATGAGAGTGATGAATAATGAATTATCAAATTAACTTTCATCTTTCATGAGTCATGAGAGCTTTAGTCAAAAAAGCAAAATTTTCATAAAGCTCATATGTAAAAACATTCTGGGTATGTATGACTGAGGACAAGAGAGAAAAAAAACAAAAGAATGAATAATAAAGTGAAAAGGATGAAGAGAAACATTTCATTCACAAATTTTATTCAATTGTTTTCACCTTTACCACATACTAACAATATGAGCAAAAAAAGAGAAACAAAAATAATAGCGAACATAACAATGTCAATCCATTCCAATTGAGAGTACATATATTTTGCACAAACACACATGTTATGTTTTTTACTAACAATAAGAGTTTTTTTTATTATATATATGTATGGTGTTTATTTATATCAGCTAAAATACATTGTGATAATGTAAATTTTTAAGGCTTAGGCACTTAAAGGGATTGTTTCTTTTCCGTTGTATAACTAAGGAAAATGATTTTCTTCTTCAAAAGTATTTGCAAAAAAAAAGAAATCTTGAAAGCTTTTCTCATAAAAATTCTCTTTTTGTCTCGAATAAAAAGAAAAAGTTCAACAGCTTAAAATGATAAAAAGAAAGTTTTTATGATTTTTTGAAGAAATTTTAAAGTAATCCCGCATAATCCTAGCTGAGAAATAATTCGCAACATGAAAAATTTCTTTTTTCTTTTGCAAAAATGTTTACACCTTATGCCAAACGAACAAAGAATTATTATCAATCAGATATGTTTTTACCAAGGGGTTAGAACTCTTGATAGCGAAAACAAAGTAACCATTGAAATTCAAAAAAATTGTATGAAACTAACAAAAAATCTAACAAAAATTTTTGTTAATTTGAAACTTTTTTGTTATTTTGTTAGATTTTTTGATAGAGTTCTTCCCCCTTGGTTTTTACAGAACATTTTTCAATACAAATTAATATTTTTTGTAAAAGTAAGTAAAGTAAGGGAATATTAATATTGAATCCGAGCTTGAAAATTTTAAAAAGAACTTTCGATTTCGAAAAATTGTTTTTATTATCACAATGTATTATATACAATTTTAAAATCAATTCTTGTAAATTTATGTCTGATTTAATTTAAATTTTAAGTTTTTAAACAGCTTTTTTGAAAGTAAAAATTTAAATGTAAAATAATCAATAAAATAATAAAATTCAGTATTCAAAAATTGAAAAATTTAGACTAAGGTTGCTGTTTTATTAAACTTGAGACAAAAACTTCATTTTCGAATTTTCGAATTAAATATTGAAGTCTATTTATCTATTTTTTTACCTTGATTAAAATTTGAAATTAAGAAAACTTCTTGTTATACAATTCTTAAAAATCAAATAAACCCAGGGATAATAAATAAAATTAAGAAAATAACGAGTTAGAACGAATTTTTTTAGACGAACAAACAAAATATGTAAATTAGCCATTTTATATATTGATAAGAGAAAACTTATAAAGAAGAAAGTTTTTTAATTTTCGTGTTAAAACAGAGTTGAAGCTCGCTTAGTAAGCGAGTGAGACAAATGACAGGACGAAAGAGATGAAAAAAATCGATAGCTTTTTCAAATAATTGTAAATGAATTGAAGTCAAAAGAAAAAAGCTCAAATGCTTTAAAGAATAGAAAATTATTTTCATTTTCTTCTCTTTCTCTTTTTTGTGTGTTGATATTACTCTCAAAGGATTGCTCTTATACAAAAAGAAAAAGGAGAAAATTTTGTCCTATTCATTTGGTATATATGGAAAATCTGTGTCACATAGGATTGACAATTGTAAATGGCACAAAACCTACACATAGGATGCAATGTATGTTAAGTGCTTGCTGTCACAAACTGAGTTTACTTGAATTGCAAATTGTGCTGCTGAACAATGTTTTTTTTGCTTTTTTTTCAAAAAGTAATTTTTTTCCGCCATTTCATGTACACAGAAGTAGAAAGATAAAAATGTGCTGTTGTTGAAAAGTAAAGAATATAAATGAACATGAGAGAAATTTCTTCTTTTTACTTCCTGCAGAAATGTTCAATATAAAATATTTTTGTGTTTTTCGCTATATTTTGCACTGTGAAAACTGAAATGCTTTTTTAATATTGCCTTTTTCACAGTGATTTGTTTGTTATTTTCAGAGCTAGTGAAAAAATTTACTTTCTTTTGTTATGCGAGATGTAAAAATAACGAGCACAAATCTGCAACATAGTGCAATGCACATTTATCATCATTTTAATGTGGAAATTTTTTAATAGTTGTATTAGAAATCAAATTCTGAATTAAAAACATTTTATTAAAAAACAAAATTTACTGAAAAGAATTGATGGAAAGGAAGAATCATAAGAGTTATTTGAAAATAAATTTTAGAATCAAATTGTGATAAATCTTTTATTTGTCTACAGATTCAATTATTCTGAAATATAAATGAATTACTTTAAAAATTCATAATTTATATTTAAAGTTTAAGTTTTTATGAAATAGAGTAATTCTTAAATAATAAAGGAAAGGAAGTAGAAATCTCTTCTTTTAAATAAAAGCAAGCTACTTGAGAATACAATATGCTGAACTAATAAATCTTTTACTAAATCTTTTCTAAAAGTGACAATTTGTGTTAATGAAAAAAATGTTAATAAAGAAATCAAAACAAAAACATTTAATGTTACAAAAATTAGAAAAAGTTTATTAAAATTCGTCATAATTAACTAATCTTTATTTGATTTTACAAGAAAAAATTTCAATCAAAAGAATCCAGGCTAAAACTTATTATAAAGAAGT